>JAIPRL010000944.1:0-104654 GCA_025469235.1 Pemphigus obesinymphae | reverse complement strand
GATTTATCATTGCTTTCAAATTCAATACATCTACCAAAAGTACCCTGCCCAGTAGCGAAGTGCATCCACCAATACTGACACCCGACGAGCGAAGTGCTTCCACAACCTACTGACCGGCTTTTTTTTTTTTATTTGCCCCTTTATCTTCCATGTGAATAATGCAAAATTTTTCAATTTTTTAATTTTTTACTTTTTTTTCATTTAGATGAACATTGTTAAATTGTATAGAATCCCCATTATAGTAATAAATAATGATAAATTATTTTAACATTATTTACTAAATTATTTAATTTTAAATAGGTATATAATAGATGAAAATGTTGAAAATATTGACTGACTTATATATAGTATATATAAATTATACGAATATTAATTGATGTGACTGTATGGCATATTGAGAGGTGAAAAGAGAAATGATATAATAATAAAAAAATATTTTTATTTCTTGGTTTTCTAGATTAATTTTTAAATATGACTCGATTAGAAGAATAATTACAATAATAAATAAGAAACTGTATTCATTTTGATTATGCACAATATTTTTACTAATATTTGGAAAGTTCCAAGTGTCGTAAAACTGGATGTGGTTTATTATTTTGTGTTGCTATACAAATCAATAGATAAATATATTGCGTATACCACATACTCGTATAATTAATAATATTAATAGCAAATTTACTATTAAAAATTATTGTTTAATAATTGTTCTTAAGGTAAATTTATATTATATATTGGATAATATATGGCTCTTGCAATTCAATTTGATTCATATCATTCAAATCTGCATATTTCAAAGATTTAAAATTTAAAATTCACTCAAATGTACAATATTTGTATCGCTATATATTCTGTGGCAACATGTGTTGTATACAGATTATATTCGGATATTTGATTAATGGTCGTATTTTCTTCATAGTTACATAATATACTACGTATAAATATTAGTTTTATTTTTAAATTGTTAATCGCTTGATAAATAAACTGTAATATTAATTACAATAGATTAATATACAAAAATATTGAACGTTTCTTGTCCCTTTTTTAGTACCTATAAATATGAATATTATTATTATTTTATGAACATCGAACAAATTTTTATTTATTTTTGTTTACTCTTTTTTTTTTTTTTTTTTTTTTTTAATTTGAGAAAGTAGTTATACAATTAATAAAATGTATAAACTCTAAACACGTAATTTGCGAGTTCTATTGAAATTTTTGAAATGTTCTACAATCAACATTTTTTTTATTTTCATAAGAATAATATGGTAAAACATATATCAAATATCATATTTATGTAGCTTAGACGTACCTATCATATTAAGGATGTGTAAAATTTGGGTAAAAATATTTCGGTTAAATTTACAATAAAATCGGTATAGTAAAATAATTTTAAAACCCATTTTGATACATTAATTATGTCACTAAATTAGGGTCGGATTTTAAAGCCTTAAAAATTATTTGAAAATGAAAAATGTAATACGCTGAAAAAATTAAAAATACGCTATTAAAAACAATAATATATACACTAAAATATACACGATGAAAAATGCAATAATGTTAAATTTTAATTACATGTATTTTCTATTATATACGTATAATATATACTATAAAGACATTATAGATGAATATTGTTCATCAAACTACAATATCTCTTATTAATTAAATACTAATATAATATATATATATATCGAAATATAAAATATGCAAGTGTCAAGAATTCAGGATTTTATATTATTTTATGGCAGAATTGTACTAAGTTTATATGGAATACTACAATAATAATGACTATGTAATATAATATGCGTACGATATTAATATTTTTGTTGACTATAACTATGAGTTCAAGGCATTAGACGAAAAACTTATTAAATAATAAATATTCATATTTTTAAACATTAATACGCAAGTATCCTACATGAAATGTCCAACAAATTTATCGGTGACACGAATTATAATGCGGTAAATTTTCTTTTTGTAAATTAACATAATACACCGGTCTTACATCTCAATAGTAATACTATTTAATATATTATATGAGTACTTCTAGTTATTTATAATTATTATTATATTATAAACCCGAAGTCACAGAATTGTACACTGTTATTTTGCATATACGTTTGTGCGATTTTTTGGTACACGCGTGTTCAGCGTGTTTTTGTATTTGACAACATAGTTGTGGAAATACGTATAAGTACGTAAAATAAAAGTTCATTATATTGTGATTTCGGGTTTCTGATATAAAAATTATACTATATATTATTATTGTCTACTATATATATAAATTATAAGGACAACAATAAAATTGTGTGTCATTTAGTTTAAGTAGGTACGTAAAATTAAATACAATTAAGTACAAAACCATTACTTATACAATCAAAAATTATTTGTAATCTAATTTAAATATATACATCACATTTTATTCTAAATTAAATATTAATCTCATTCCGTTTGGTAGTAATATTTATTGTAATATTGTATTTCAGTGATAAGTAGTGAGATTTTTTCAGACATAATTTATGAAAATCACTAGTCTTATTTATCCGATCCAAATCTAAAATGGAAATAAGAAAAAATGGAATAAGAACAAAATTTCAGAGTAGGTTCTGATGAAATTCGCTACAATAAAATGGACACACGTGTAAGGATTGTGTCAAATGTTCTGGTCGAAAAGTTGATTCCAGAGAAAAAAAATAAACATTGTAGAACCATTACCAATTCGATAAGAATCTAAAGTCAAATGATTAATATATTCTTCCGAGATTCATATCATATTTATTTAATATAGAGCTAACTTCCTATTTACATAATTATTAATCACATTAGTATAACATTTATTACACATTTTAAACTAATTTTTAATGAAATAAAATGATTAATTATTAACTTGGTAACAATATGTAAGTATTAACTGATTTTTCGAAAATTAGCATTATCATAATGTATTCAATTGCCCGATACTGCCAATACTACAGTCAATATATATTAAAATAAAATCTTTAGTATGTACTAGTATTTTAGTATTAGTACTAATTTTTACGAACAATTCAATCAAACCACCATTAAAAAGTTCGAAATGAAAATATTTCAATTAGACCTTTTTTTTGTAATAATTATAATTATTATGTCAATTATTTTTATTCATAACAAGAAATTTGTTACTAAACTTCTAAAACTGTTCAAGGAACGTTGAATAAAATATTGAACAATAACTATACCTAGTACATTATATGGTTTTTTTTATAAAATAATCTTTTGTAATAGTTACCGACTATATACATTATATTTTATTATATTTTTAACTACCGAAAAACAAAATGTTTATAATTGAAAAATGTTTTCTAAAATACATAATTTATATTATATAATTATTAATAAAGCAAACTAAACTTATTTGAATATCCAAAAAGTTAAATGTAATTCGATTTGAAATGCACGAATTCTGAATGCAAGTTTTATACTATATTTCAGTAATTTATAGAAGTAACTTATTTCATTAGTATATGTATAAAATATATATACTATGTGAATATAAATATGTAGTATAAGTAATAGAAAATTATCGATATGCATTATGTTAGCTTAAAACTGAAAAATAAATTAAAATAAATCAATGACAAATTTCAAATATACAATCGGTTTATA
Source organism: Pemphigus obesinymphae (assembly GCA_025469235.1). NCBI lineage: Eukaryota > Metazoa > Arthropoda > Insecta > Hemiptera > Aphididae > Pemphigus > Pemphigus obesinymphae. Next base: position 101,012 of record JAIPRL010000944.1, on the reverse strand, counting down.
CTGTTTTTATTTTATTGTATAATTCAAAACTTCGATTTTTTTTTTTCAATCAATAATCTTTATTTACCATAATATTAATTCATTATTTTTATTAAGTTTGAAGAAATCTACTATTTATTAAGTTTTTACTTGTTCTTTGAGCATTCAAATGTAATGCTGTTGTATTATTTAACTATAGTTGAACACTTTAATACAATACTATACAATAATTCAAAAGAAAGTTTGAAATAAGCAGTACAATTATAATATAGGTACTGCCTAAGTATTAAGTGCATTGATTTCTATTATATTTTGACTTTAAATGATGAATACCGACTATTCGGAATTTAAGTATATATAAAATAAAATAATTTCAATAATAATAATATAAATTATAAATAAATCCATCCAGATGCAATTTCTGGGAGTTGGTCCTTCGGTCAACTGACAGAATATTATGTAGGTATGGTTATTATTTTAAATTTAAAAGCAATAGCAAATCGTGGCGTTTGAAAAATGATTTTGAGCGAAGGTCGGTATAATCAGATAATACTATCAGTTCGTACAAATATTTTACATTAAAAAAAAATTATCAGTTATGAAAATCGGTTTCTCTTCGGGATTAAGAAAAAACGTGTGAAAATCGAATAACAGGCGTGATCCATCTCTAAATTAAAAACCGAAACGAAACCGGTACACTCCAAGAACATCGTCTCGCGACAAGTCGCGAGACGATATTCTTAAATACAATACTATTTAAGTAACTATATTACGGGAACGTGAATTTCAAATTGTTTTCCAATAATTATAACGTATACTGTAGACCGACTACCGGACGAATTTCACGATGTTTTACGCGACAACGGCAATGCACACCGCTCTTGTGGTCTCGGGGCGCTAATCCGTCTGCCGCGTCAACACGGCCGGACCGTGGGAACGTGTCGAGGAATACTATTATAATCGTGTACCCGGTCTCGTGTATTTCAGAAGATTTCATTGTAATCGTGTATTACAATATATATATATATATATATTATATTATTTTAAGATTATTTGTAGTTTTAGATTATAATATGTTCACAAATTTTTTAAACAACTGACGCTGGCATTCCCTCAAACAAACGATCTGGCAAATGCACTTATCCGACGCCTGCCATTCTTCGATCGACCCAATCACAATGTACGGTCACACGACAATACCCTTTCTCCCACATATTTACCGACCGCGATTACAAGATCACACACTCCGTCTGGTAAAACGACGCACCACGCCTGTTGTAGACCGGAACCATTCGCGCCGTAAGCTCCGAAACGGATCGTAAACGGTGTGCACGGTACGTACGTTTTAGCCATTTTTCGCGGCTCTCGGTCGGTCGTCGTCGGTCCTCGATTCGACCACTCGCGCTCGATTTTCACCCGGACATCGGGGAAAGCAAAAAAAATCAATTAATTAATTAAACAAAAACGATCATGTTCAAGTTTATACTGGGACTCGTGGTGCTCGGAAGTATGTCAGCTGCCGTGCCGATCACGGAACCTTCCACGATACCATCCACGGAACCGTCCGCGGTACCATTCTCGGTACCATCCACGGTACCATCCACGAAACCGTCCACGGAACCATTCTCGGTACCGTCCACGGAACAGTCCACGAAACCGTCCACGGAACCATCAAATGCGATCGAACCGACTGAGGGTCACGGTCGCGACCGAGTCATGGTCGGCGCCTGCGCTCAGTTTGACGAATTGTTTCCCGATCGAATGGCGTCAACGACGAGCGCCGAGGACGCGTACGGGGACAAGGAGACGGTCGCGGAACGCCAACGCATGATGAGACGGGAATACGACCAGATCCGCCGTATTCGGGAAATAGTATGCCGATTCGAGAGAGCGTTCGGCTGGACCCCGAACGATCCCAAGAGTCCGTACAAGCTCTCGAAGAGCGTCGACGCACTCTGGACGCCGTTGGCCGATTCAGCCGGGCCGGGTCTGGGCCGGGCCGTTACCGGCACTGTTCCGCCCGTTCCTGTTACGCCGGAATCGCCGGAACCAAACGAGGACCAAGCCGACGACGACGACGACGACGACGACGACGACGACGAGGACGACGAGGACGACGAGTGATCCGCGACCCGGAACCGCGCGGACTTTAAAATGTACACGCGTAATATTTATGCCATTGAAATGCATCGTAATCTATTATTGTCGCTAAATTTCCGAGTGTACGTATTATACTGTCCACGACAACAACATGTTATTATGTATATCGGAAATTTAACCATTATTTTATTTATTTTTTTTTTTAATTCAAAAAAATATCAGTAGGTATCTATTTAAACTATTATTTTTGTACAAAATATACGTTTGAACGCTATAGATGTAGTTTATACGGCTGAATGAAAAAAAAAATAGCGTTACTATTATTTATATACAATCCCACAATGTCCACCCGTGCATACTGCACTAGCCGTTCATACGCAACGCAGAGTACGTAGAAATATGTTATTTGTGTGTACGTGCATATGGAGGGGCGCACCCAGGAATATTTTCTTTGTTTGGAGGGGGGGGGGTCTAAGTAATATATTTTTATTTAAACTACCAGAAAAACGCACTTAATAAATAAGTGAATAATATAAACGAAATACATTAATTTCGGGGGGCTATATCCAGGGTGGCGCCGGTGTACACGTAGTAAAAGCTATTTATCTCCGGAGAGCAAGAGATTTTGTATACAGTGACGTTATACAATAGTGGTCCCTTGTCGGTTTAAAAAATACACTGCGGGCTATGCGACTTCGTGAAATAATCAAACACATTATGTTGTTTGAATCCTGTATTTATGTACAGAATCGCTCTCGTGTTTAAACTGTTGAAATCTGCGAATGCTTGTCGTTGGTAGGCAATCGCGTCGTTGGCCGATAAAGGTTTAAAATACAAACTTACCGTAATACGATCGGTGCTTTGCCAGCTGTTCCGATTTCACAGAAATTCCGGAACGGAATATTATAGAAGGAATATTCCAGGTGTGCCGAATGTTAGTCTGCGGTCATTGAATTGTCGGCGATCAAAGGTAAGAACACTTTAAACGATCCAACACATTTAAACCAATATACGTTTCTAAGAATAAAAAATAAATGGGAAATACGTTATACGCTAAAGGTTCTCAGCTCGAAGGAAATTATGACGTGCTGTAGGAGAGAATACGTACAGTGACGAGGAAGTGACGCGAGAATCGTGTTCAACAAAAAGCGAATTACGACGATACATTTTAATTGGTTTATTCAGCAGATTTTACGATTGAAAATTTTAAATATAAAGTGCTAATGTGTATACATTACTATGTAGTGTTACCAATTTTTCTGTTCAAAATGTAAGTTGGAGAAACGGATCCCAGAAAAATGCTAAACATAGTGCACGATGTAATTTCAAATACCAGTGGATCCACTGGTATTTGACATACTGGTGTACGTGCACTATAATATAAATTATAAGATGGTTGAACAGTTCGAAATTCGAAAAAAATTCCACCCACCTCTAAATATATTACAAGCCAATTAATATTACTGAACTATACTAGACATTTGTATTATTATATTGTTTAGAATTTTTTATTTTTATACAAACTATTTAAAAAACTTTCCTAGGGATTGTAAACTTTTTCGGATCGAATTATGATATTGAAATTATTATCGGAACAGATTGGATTCAAATAATACATATATACATAAAAATTTACAAAAAATTCATCATTGAAAAATCAATTCATTCATCGCTAAGCTCAGAATTTAATATGAACAAAATCGAGTCATCGATAAATGACTGAACTATTATTAAAATACGTAAATATTCCAATCCAATTTAACTATTGTACATTTGCATGAATGTTCAAACACAAACTACTAATAGTCTGGCTTTTACGTGTTCACTTAACTGAATGATTACATAAATAAACGATTAAAATTTAAGTTAAGCCAATGATAATTTTAACTAGTCATGTTAGTTAATGAACACATTTTAATGAACCAGTTGAGTCAACAAAAATGTGTTTTTTTTTTTTTTTAAATAACCGTTTAATTTTTAACTAATTTAACTAAGTTTGCCTTTGGCATATTATTATATGTAGGGTGACTAGGTATCACAGAAACAAAAAGAAGACACTTTTAAAACGCATAATGAGCGTAACTTGATCAGTTGATCAGTTCTTGTAGGAGTAAGAACATTGGTGAAACTATGTTCTATTAAGGAAGAAATAGTATATAGGAAAAATAAAAACTCTTCGGTTGAAGAGGTTCAACCGAAATTAAAAAATTAGGGAGACATTGCTTTCTTTAAGTTTTAATAGAGGGGTTAGGTGAAAACTAATTCTCCTCCTTTATTACGCCTATATATTTGATAATATATATGTCATTTTTATGAATTCATATTATACCCCAGAGGACTAATTGACTATTTTTAATAACTAAAATATATATACATATGTATTTATATATAAATACATCTAAATTTTATGCGAAATATAAATTTATTATAATTATATTATAAATTATTATTGAATTATTATAAATCTGAAGAGAAAAATATTTAGTAATTTCCTTTATTATATAATTATTCCTTTATTATTACACATATGAATAGATAGTTACAACATTTATTTAATTTATTAAAAGCATATTTAGGTATCTATGTACTTACTAAAAATTTAAATACCATATTATACACTATATTTATCTCTATTTATTATATTTAAATTAAAAGTAAAATATAATAATAATATCAATAAGAATAACAATTAAAAATATCGGTTCTTAAGTATAAAATATGAAAAATAATAGATTTGTATTTTTTTATATTTATAATTTTTATTTAGAATTAAGAATGTCAATATTTGACAGAATTTGGTATATTTTTTAAAATGTTTTTTTTTTTTTCATTTTTTAAGTAGGTATTTAAAAAATTCAAAACACTTACAATTTTTAAAATTAAATTGTACTATCATGGTACCTTTTACATTATCTAATAATAAACGATTACGTTCATTGGTCCACTGACTGTTTATGAGAGAGTATACTCTCTCAGTACTAGCGTTGTGGCCCGGAATCGTAAAAAAAAAAAAAAAAAATTGTGCAATTATCAAAATTTCAGAAAATGTAGTCATACAAAATTATTAGCTAAAAACAATGTTAAAAATTTTTTTGGTGATTTTTCCAAAAAGTATTCTTCATTTTGAATTTCTGAAAATCATAGTAATAAATAAAAAAGCAAAATACAAATTTTATCGTGTTATCATAACAATATTATATTTTGATATTTAAATTTGGGCGGAAATTCTATGATTTATACTCATTAGATTACCGTAATAACTAGATACCAGATTGGTATTGATCAGTTACCAGTAGTAACCATAAAAGCCCCGCTCACCTTAAAAATTATACGACACGACGACACACGACGTAGCTGTAATACCGCCTTAATACTACAGACCACCACCACAGTTGGTGATTGCAGTGAATCTAACATAAAAGCAAAATAATATAGTACTATCTTAATCCTTGATAATAACTGATATTATCACGTAATAAAAAATAAAACCACAGATTACTTGAAAGTTATCTGTGATAAAACTATTCATGCTAACAATTATTAATGCAAATAATTAATATGAATAATAATTATCAAACTTAAACACTAAATCTGAAAAAGAGGACATTTTAAACCTAATCCGGACAGACGAGGACGCCCATAAAAAAGAGTACGTATCTGGTCACCCTAATTATATGTTAGGTATAAATTATATTTTGTTCCTAGAGTGATGACGTGTGATAGTGATTTGATTAAATGATTCGGAACCCTATCGACCGTGCCAGTCGTTGGGACTAAATTGGAATGTCACTCGGTCGCGAACACGTCACTGAAACCGGCAAAATAATAATCGCAAGAGATGCGACATAATATAAGTCGACGTAAAATTATGTTATAAATTTTAACTCGTTAAAAAAATATTTCGTTATCATCGTGATGGTAAACAAAGTCGTGGAATTGAACCAGAAAGTCATTCCGAAGGACTATGGTGCATAATATAATAATATAATGGTACACTATACGCTCGGAGTTCGTGAGAAATAAACCGATAAGGAAGAATTATGCTCCTCGACATACGGAGATACGTCTAACTGGGCAAGTATGAAAAGAACACTATACGAGAGAGAATGTAGGTAGAGAGCTGAGACCGACCTGCAGCGATGCTATTATGTAATCCCTAGACAACAATCAATTGATTATTTATCCCGGTAAACTGCGTCAACAACGGTATAATAATATAATACCGGCTGAACCGTTTTCCACCAAGATCGACCCGTGTGTGATTTATTATTCTAAAACATAATATTCTTCATATTATATTATTACATATTTTTTATAAAAACGATGGTTTTATATTATATTACGAGGTCATATATTTTGTAGTAGGTATTATTATTTTATATTATTTTTCGCATTCTATATTCTTTACAATGCATAAATATGAAAATATTATCAACAAATTAATTTAACATAATGTATGATATTATTACACGTAGGTATGACATTTTATTATTACATATCACATATACGCACATTGCACATATACATATTATAGCACATAGTATAATGTATACGTCATTCGATCGATATTCAATGTTCATATGATAGCCTTGTACTCGACTTTCATCAAAAATGTTCTCTTGTACAGTCAACAATGGTTTTCGTCTTTCCATCGACGAATTCGACGGTCTACGTATTTAATCGATATTGGTTTAATACAGTGGACGATTGTTTATCAACTATATTTTCGAACTCGCATCGAAATAAGCCATTACGTATCGATAATAATATATTTCCCTAAAGTTTTGGAAAATGTCACGAATGATCTTTTAATTTTGTGATCCAAATTTTAAATTTTAACCAAAACGTCAATAATTAACCGATTATTTACCCATATTTTATTTTTGTTTGTACAAATAAAAGCCAGTCATGCGTAGAAGCACTTGGCTCGTATGATATGATACTGATAGTGGCTATATTGATATTTAAAGCAGTGACAAAATATTTCATTCGATAAAACGATTATGAGCGAAGCTTGATAGTACAAAAAAGATATAAATATGTAATAATACATGGAGTTTATTACACAAAACTCATACTTGATTTCTTTTACCTGCCAAATGTGTAAAAAAAAAAGTTTTTTAAGTGTATTTCGAATATTTATTCCGAATACTTAAAAAAAAAAAAACAATATATTTATATTATATATTCATATGATGTATTCAAATATTTTATGTTAATGGTATAAGTATTTGAAATACTTCACAAAAAAGTATTCTAAATATTTTGTAAATTATTTTATTTTTTATCTATATGTACTATACATACATTTTAATAAAAAAAAAAATATTAAAACAGTACCTATAGTTATATATATTATATTATTGTTTAATCATACCTAAACACTTGAAAATTTGCATTTGAAGGGTTCTTAAGATTTTAGTTTCTGAGAGTACATTAATTTTCACCTGAATCTGACGGAAACCCAATAAAAATATGTATTTTAAATATAGAATTGAGAACTTTAAAAGTGTTTTTTTTTTCCCCGAGGCACAAAACACTTTTGATGTGTAGGTACTCCAAATACTGTATTGAATACATTCAAAAATAAAGTAGGAATCTGACTATACGCGGATGACTATTTCTCAAACGAACCACAAACCACACATCAAACCTTATAGTCATAAAGTATTTTCAATAGCGCATTGGGAGGAAATAATTTCATTCGAGGCATGAGTTCTTTGCGTATCGGATGTTTTTCCTAATTGTAAAAACCATTATTCTGCGTACTGTCGTCCAGCGGTGTGCCTTTTAATATACAAAAGGTACACATTTTCAGTACGCGATTGTATCTTATATGGACTTCACCAATGGTTTAATCTAGTAATGGGTTCGATTTGTTTAGTGATGCCTATATACTATAATATGGAAAGGCACAGTGGTTCTATACAATATTGTGGTATTCGTAATATTTAACGAACTTCGTGATATGAACATACAGCGGCGTATTTAGAAATTATTTATGGGGAGGGGGGGGGATGAAATAATTAATCATAAGGTGACCGAGGTGATCATGCGGTTCACGAATACGGTGCGGGCGTGCTGTTATCTATATTCTATAAATAAATCGATTGAATGAAAATCCATTTCTTTGTTATCTATAGTAACACAGTTATTATGAATTATATCATTTTATGATTTTTATTTTTATTTTTATGGAAATATATATTATCCCCCTCCTTAGGCATATATTTTTTCATTTCACTATATATTTCTATAAAAAAATTAAAAGTCGAAGTGCAAGGGGGGGATCTATCCCCCAAATCCCCCCCCCCCCGTAAATACGCCACTGTGAACATAATCATGCGTATAATTGTGAATTACGTTGTGAATGCATTTAATCGGAACATTAAATTACAACACATAAGGGGAAAAAAAAAAAAAAAAAAAAAAGCGTTTTTCGATACCCACCTCATCTCGAGAATTTTACGACAACTTTTTCTTCCCGTGGTTATAGAATAAGTGGTCGATAAGAAATTCAAAATAAACGTGTATCTCGTCATTTGGAAATAGATTCGTAAGTATTCTGAAATATCTGGAATATTACATTTGCTATACAAGTTAGCGATTTTGCTACCTAATAATTTATACTAGTTAATATGAATTTCAGGTACTTAACCTTGATATTTCTTGATCATCACGTATTAATCTATACATATATAAAAGTCATCAATCATCATCCCAGACTGTTGACTATAGAATGCTGAAATTTCTAGCGGATATTCCTTCAATGATGTAGACTAATAATAAATAGTTTTTTTGATAATTGACCTTTAAAGGCGGGAAAATGAAGAAGTGGGTTGTTTTATTTATGATTCAGCGCTAAGCCCGAGTCGTATAAATCTGTCATTTTTAGACGATATTTCTGTAATGAAATGTAGAGACCAGCTAAGAAAATATTTTTCGATATCGACTTTTAGGAGGGGGGAAAGGGGCAAAGTATGTTTCGATTTTTATTCTAAGCCAAACCCAAACATTTGGTTATAGAAATCTGAACTTAATTAAGAATATTCATTTAATGACATAGAAGACATTTTTTAAATGCCACTATTAAAGAAGGTAAAATGGGGAATTGGCTTTTAATTGTTATTAAACGCCCAACCCGAACTACGAGTCGTAGAAATGCGGAGAAATACAGAGAATATTTTTTAATAACATAGACAGACGTCCGTTATGAAAGGCTTTTTCACTGAAACTGTTCACAGGCGAAACCGGGTAGTTCAGCTGGTATTATATTTGTATTTATATTGGACGCAGAAAATATCTACTCTATTTGTTTTATAATAACACAGTATAACTACTAACGCCTTCTATCATACCACATAAAACTAAAGATGTTTACACCACGTTAAAATGTAATTTTAAATACTGTTCAGAACACGAATAAAATACCCAATTGGCATATTAAAATACTCTTATTCCTACAATGTTGTTCAATATTTTGAAATTACGTTTTTTTTTTTTTTTGTAATATGGTTTTGAATTTGAATAAAACACATGTCTGAAATAATTTGATACACTTATTTACATAATGTTGTTGGAAATATTATTTAACAATATATACAGAGATATATTTTTTAAATATTGTTTTGAAAATGAATAAAATACATGTCTGAAAAATAAAATATTTTGACGATATTTATAATATTATGTTCCGATTGCTTTATAATTGGTTTATAATAGATTGTGTTAAAAGATATATGAAATACTGACATGACGTCTTTATCTATGATATATCGGAGTTTTAGTCATATATCACCAATATTTGAAAAACTACTTTTATATAAACAATAATTAATTTTATTTAAATTATATTTGAAATATAAATGAAGTATTTAAAGTTATGAAAAATACAAAAACGTTCTCCTAAATAATCTAAAAATACCGAATTTCATTATTCACAGCCTTCTAATTATGTGCTATGGCAGGTAGGAGTAATTATGAAATTTTGTTATTTGCAGCTGTGTTCTATACATCCATAATCAGTGAATTTGTAAAAAATACACAATACATTGTTTTACCATCTCTAAAATATATATATACATTATACATACACACAATTTAGATGCTAAGTGGGCTATTTACCATGAAAATAAATATTTAATTCCTCAAATAATAATGAAAAGAAATATGATGAAGAGGTGGAAACATCGTAACTCTATTTTCAAAACCGCCATTGTACACAATACAGTACACATACAAAATGAAATTCTCGTGTAAACATAATGTTATTATTAGTTACAAAAAAAAAAAAAGCTAATTAGTAAACAATTCCTCCGCGTTTTGAGAAGATAACGGAATATTATGTAGAATCGCGGATTTACTGTTTACTTATTATTAATGTGCAAATAAAATCATAATAAAATAATTACATTTTATCTGCGCAACTGATCGCACTGGTTACTGGAAAAGTGATTAAAATTTTTATAACTGCATAAACTGGTAAGCTGTGCATTTAATAGCTGTATTATTAAGAGATGGAAAGTGTATAGTGTCCAAGGTTAAATATAAAAACAAGACGCAAACAATTTGAACTGCATTATAGTTTAGGGCCCATATTCTTTTTCTTTGTTATTAAGTAGTTTGTATTTATAATTGTATATAAAAAAAAGTACGTGAATAATTGTAAGACTCGTTTAATATCTATGACGAAATAAACGGTAAATTGTTAGGAAAATAAATATATGACTAATACATTAAATATTGATTTAAAATGGATCTTATACGCAATGGAAAAACGTGAAATACAGAAATATGCATTACATGTCAAAAAATGGCAAAATATGTAAATATATGATAAATAAAACTTTGGAATTCAGATATATTGAATATAATTTAAATTTATAGCTTATATAGCTATTTTATGGACATTAAAAATAAAAAACAAGAAAATTCATATAAATCGGTGTCCTATGCATTATATTCTTATAATATAGATATTCTTTAACCGTTGACATTTGTGCAGTTGGGTAACGTACATTAAAACAAGTTCAAATAGAAATTAAAATATTATAAATCTTTTCAATTTTCAACTTGAACAATTTTCCCGTGATTGATGATAAATTGATCACAGTCAGTGGTCTACTAAATATTAGTTGAATTAAATATGCGAAAAATATTACAGAATAATACCGGACATTATTGGATAATCGTAAATACCAGATTTTCCACAGTTTATAACCGTTACGTTTTACATCGTAGTGGAAAAAAATATCGTGACGCTCGTTATTATTTTTCTAGACACATAATTACGTCACGTAACGAAATTCAACCATGATCATCTACATATATATATATAGGTACCTATATATAATGTCTTGTAGTTCTTGCTGAAAAATGAATCCACATGCTGTCTTGTCATTCCTTATCGCAAATATTTTTTACATTTTGAAAAAGAAAATCGTACTTAACGAAAATCCGTTCTGGGTTTTTAGATTGGGTGGCATCTAAATAGATTGTGCATTATCATAATCAAATTTATGTAACGCGAAAAGGACGTTGGAACGTCGATTACTCGGCAAAGTGTTATTTAATTTATTTTATCTGGTCATTTCGCGAAACTTTGCTGGTTATAGCGTATAAGTTAATATTCCATTCAAAAGTTTTCCTATTATTTCCCCTTTTCATATAATATGTTATCAGTTTATTTGATTCATATTCAAATAATATTACATATACAGGCACATCTATAGAGTGAACAATGTGCTTGCATATAATAATCGCATTTATTATATTCATAATATATTATTCGTACCTACGAACATACGCACGGAATATGGCGTGTGGTTTTTTTTTTGTCGAGAAAATTACAGTAATTTTACAAATACACGTATATGTTTTTTAACTAGAAATTCTGAAAAGACTTAAAATGTCAAACTTTGTTTTTTGTTCAGTTTTATAACATTAACAATAGATATGTCTGATGGTTCCATTTATATTATGTGTGTATTATACCATTTTTTTTTTCTTTATATACGTTCTTTTTAAACATTATGAAATATAATTTTGAAAACATTTTTTTCATACATTCATTATGTTATCGAAATATGGTTTTTATTTTTTTTAACATGTAAGTATATCCGTATTATTTACAATGTACATCTATGCCAACATTTTCTTTTGTAATTATACAATTACACGTTTTAAAATTACCTATTATCATTTAGTTTCTCTGTTATAAAATCAATATTTCGTGTTGTCCTTTCGGTAGATATGTACGTGTTTATACCCTTTTAATTTATACTTAATATTTAATATAAATTACTGTTATCGTTTTTTTTTTGTACTTCGGTAATAATTTTAAAAAATTTTAATATATTATAATATTAAAATCAATAAAATCAATATATATTCAAAACCAATGTAATAATTTACGACTGGTAATATTAATATCACACGGGACGCAAACACGTGCGGTTTGATTAAACATTCTGTTGAAAGCTATATGTTTTTCATTGTTTTAAACCTAAAAGCTTGAAAATATTAAGACTACTTATACTTTTCCAACTTAAAATCTAGAAATATATTATATTTCTGTAGATACATTCCTAGAGAAAGCTGGAATTTTCATGTTTTTCCGGGTACATTAAAAAAAAGCATTTAGTTTTTGGAATTTAATAATTTGCAAACCTTTGACATATGAAAATAAAATAAAATATGAAAAATCATAACCGAAATTCTCCAGTAAAGAACTTACAAAATTTAAATATCTTTTCAAAATTAAAATCGGAACATTGTAAGTAAGGACCTTTTTCTTTTTGTTGGGCATTTTCCTCTTTATACGGACGTCTTTTCAATATTTACCTATTTAGTAGGTAGATATATAACGCAACATTAAAAAATTAATTACTACCGAGATAGGCCTATTTGAATATGAGTATTTTGATTTTTTTTTTAAATATTTTTGAATTGTTCGATTTTTCTTGAATTTCTTATGAAACTGACTGCGCGTAACCCCTCGGCACTGACGCGAGGGCCTTGACGCATAACATAAATCCGATATATTTTCAATGTTGGACGGAAACCGGACGAATACAGTTGGTTTTGATTTACATGATTTACATTAATATGATCATATTGCGCAAAACAATAATCACTATTATCGTGTTAACAATCGTACGCGTTTAAAATAATTTTCACCGAGCTAAAACGGAGCCAAAGCACGCACACGGGTAAATCATTGCGGTCTTGACGTTTACGAATATGACAAAATGTGACGACGCCATTTCATGTAGTAATTAAATAATGCATTTTACTTAGTTTTCGGTTATAAATATAATACGCTGTGTATATAGTGGAAAGTGTGCACTTATTATACTGTTGTACGCGTAAAAACGAAATTCGTTTGAAACGGATAGCCTAGAGATACAGCCGGCACTCACTTCATCCAAGCATCACGACCGGCAATTACTTTCATTCCAATTACATTTGGCTGTAATGCTTAAGATTTTAGTCTTGTACCTACCTGATTTCGGAGGACTTGAGTTTTGTTAAAAGTATTATACAGCAGTTAAAACTTACGGTGCGTTGAGGAAATATTTTGTTTCCTTTCCATAATTTTTTCTTCATAAATACAACCTTTCGTATTTCACCGTTGACATTTTCCTTATCAGTTATTTTTACACGGTGATTATCGATGTTGTGTAAGTGGACATCACGTGCCTTTACCTTGTTCCACCACGTGTCCGCGTGCCACAGTGTTAGCATTTTATTCTGCGTGGAGTACCTATACATTTATACAGTCGTCTACTCGGCACCCACAGACTTTTAATTCGTGGCGTTATAAACACAAGTGCATAATTTTTTTCCAAATTTTATCGAATTAATAAAAAAATAAATGAAAAATGTCATTACGTTTTTAAAATTTTTTTCACATACTTTAATTGTTTTACAAAAACCGATACGCGTTTTTTTTTATTACAATAAAACGCGTTCCCTACATTTATCGTATTCCTTCGTCTCTGAACAATTCTTATTTAATTTAACCATATGTAAAAATGTAATTCATTTTTCATTTTAGTTATCTTGGAGGTTTTTTTTTTTTTGCGAGTCATAAATATTTTCCAAGTGCAACCATGTTATAAATTATTAATTACTTAAATACGTTGTACATTAATTGAAGAGAAATAATTGTGCATTCGTTCTATATTGTTTATTAATTCCCGTCATTTTCACTATTGGATCTTTAAGCTCTAGAAACATCTGTTTTATCGTTTTTTTTTTTTTGGCGTATTCGTGCATGAGTTTCAATATTTAAAATGAAATTCAACAAAAGTCTTATTCTATTTAAAAAACAAAAAACATGTATAATTACTTATTTTTTATACAGACTTTGTGTTTTTACGTTAATAATGTGTATGTGCGTATGTCGGCATTATATGTTATTTCGGTTTTACAAATGAAACTCACAAGTTTCTCTGACGGTGTCACTTTGGCGGTACGGTGAAATGTAGACAATTTGATTACATTGCATTGCATTGCACTTCGCATTATTATTTTTACACGTTGGTACTTAAATACTATTAAAAAAATTATTATACAAAATTCAAATATTGTAACGTTGACTTATTTGTACTTTATGTATATTAATCAAATGACTGCATTACATATCTAATCAAGCAAAGAACGTTATAATTAATTTAAAAGTGCACAAAATCAATACGGTTTATTATTTAACCTCTGACGATAATGTTAACATCAAATTTATTTCAAAATTTGTGATTAACATAATCCTGTTCATTATGATTTCATCATATTATTGATATTGTGTCCAGACTATTCATCTATATCCATCGGTCAGTTAGAAATTGGAAGTCGACGTTGAGTCAATGGCGTTTTTAATGGTCATAATAATCATAATAAAATATTTTATTGAAACACATCACCTTATTAATTATCCCAAAAATATTTTCTAAGTTAATTAATAATCAAAATTGTCTATGTTGAAATATCCTTTCAAATGAGCAACACGGTTTTTTTTTCGGAAATACCTCACTATTTAAAACAGCCAATTATTTCTCATTCAGCAATAAAACTTTAAACAAATAAAAGTTTTTATTATATTGTTAAAATAATAATTCTGTTATGAAATAAAATTAATAGTACATTATTCAAGTAGTCATTTCGTTAACAAAACTCAACAGTCACTTTGTTAAGAAATATTTTAGGAATCTTAAGAAAAAATAATATTGTCTTTTGTAATGTACTACTACTTTTCAAATCCAAATTTAATCTAGTTTCAAATAAAATATTTAGTATATGTATTAACATGATAATGATTTAATTATTAATTTCAAATATTACGAAAATACTACTATATAAAGTATACTATATTACATACATACACACACACACACTCTTATATATATATATACACATTTCATTCATTATCGTCCAAATATTATAAATATAATAAATTGTATCGGTTATTTTTTCAAACTAAAATTATAATTTGTAGTGTGAAATTTTACAATCAATATATAAGGCACATAAAATTGTAACAAAGAGTTTTTCACAGTTTATATTTAACATAATAATATAATTGATAAGGTAAATTTGTTAAATATATCTAAAAATGAACTTGTACCCAAGTATAACAAATAACTCATACTATATATGTAGCTCATTTTATGAGTTTGTGTACATATAATGGAGAATTCGGAAATACTCTCACGTTCTCAAGAAATTTCAATTAAACTTTTTTAATTATGTACATACTTGAAATTTATCAATATGTAGGGATTTTCGTTAAAAAAATTTTCTGGTCTAATATGTTCTCAACCTTCATTTTAACTAATGTTTATAATGTACCTAAAACAATTTTATAATAATAATTGGTCATTGTGTTTAATAATAATTTTATTCACCAGACTTAACAATTATTATAAAATGGAATTTTTTTCTAATGATTTTCATTGATATAATATAATATATACAATATATAATATATATTATCAATATATTGATAATGATAAAACATAAATAAGCAAGTACAATATATCATACATACATTTAAATACATAATTTGTTACATATTTTTTTTCATTAAAATGCATTAGAAAAACTGGCGATCGGTAGAATATTGACTATATTGGATAATAGCCTCTTGTATCTAAGGTGCAATTCTCGATTGCACTATAATATACTTACACAAATTAGCATTTAATAAATCATAAAATATCAGTACACATTTCTTTATTTAGTATTGTATAGGTAGTATGTAATTTAAAACAATTGATAACTTTAAATCATATTTTTTTATTATTTTATTCAAAATCTAGGAATACCTTATTTATGTATACTTTTCAAGCATGCCTGCGGGTCACATACGGATCGCTGGAATTTCATTAAATTAGGAATTTGAAATAAAATAGATTTTTTTTTATAATTTTGACTTTAATTTTACAATTAGTATTTTTTTAATTTACAAACAATTTTACAACATTTTTACAATATTTTAAACTAAAATATCAATTCGATGGTATATGTGTGTAATACTATAATAGAAATGATAAAATATACTGTAAAATTTGTGATAATTTGATTTGACTAATTTGTCAATGTTTGATGTAAATTGTGTAATGCAAATTCTCAGCGAGAAATGCAAGCATGGGTTAAATAAGACATTTCTAAAAACTGTGTTCGGAAAGATAAGTGGAAGCAATAATAACAATGTAAATATAGCATTGTTAACTCTTTAATATTTGGAAAAATGAATAAATTTTTTTTCATTAGAATGATTAAAGTAGTACGTTTTTCTGTGATATTTTTGTATAAATCTTTTAAATGTGTATTTGGTTTTATATCAATAATTTACCTTCATAGAATTTACAAAAGCCCTCTAAAAAAATGTTTTATTATTCTGTATTAAAATTAAATAAAGTTAATAAAAAAATCTTATAAAATATAAGAAGCATATTATATTTTTAATGGACTCGAATAAATTTAGAACAATAAGAAGAACGTTATAGTTCACAAAATTGAACATTTCTTAAAAATAACAAATAGAAACAAAAATAAACAAGTAGAATATTTCGATAAGAATTTTTTTTTTATGCAATGGCTTAGCATTCCTTATTAAATAATAATAATACAATATACTTACCGAGTAACTTAGGGATGATGTACTAACATCCACCATCTGTGTCTCGCCAGCTTTTGTTTTTATTTCGTATTTTTCTTTTTAAATAAATCATTTATTAAATTTTTTTTAAAAGTATTAAAAAATATAAGCAGTTGTTGTTATGAATTAATTTTTTTATAATTTTTATGGCATTCAAACCTAGGTTTTAACATCATATTTTATAGCAAGTATAAAAAAGGTAGGTACCTACCTATATTTTTATACTAATTGTATTATTCTTTAATATTATGTATTTCCTATTAGAATTCCTATAATTAAATAAAGTTGAAAATGCAATTAAAAAAATGTTCGACATTAAATTTGTTTATTAACAAATTAATTTTTTGAAATAAATCATATTCTATGATTTTACGAAAGAAACATTTTTTTAGGAAATGTTTAACTCTGATGAAATGGTTGGTGGTCATGGAAGGGTGAAATGATTGGAACTTAACAAATTGATTTATGGCTAGATATTTTTCTGAGTCTTTAGCCTTCATAGGATATTTTTTCACATGCCTCTGACCATTTTCAAATTGCACTAATTAAATTAGTTCCCACATACTTACAAATATACCACATACAAACGATTAATTGAAACGTAAATGGAAAAATTTTGTTTAGTTTCTTTATATGTTTTAAAATGCAAAAAATGTTATCTCCGATTTGTCATGAAAAAGTTAAAATTTTTTTTTTTTGAAAATATCTAACATCTTTTACGGGTTCAAAAATGTGTCTTTCAAAAAAGAAATATCAAAAATAACTAATTTAAATGTGACCAAATATCTGTCAAGAAAGTAATAGTTCCCGCAACAACCATTTTTCGTTTTCTAATTCATTAGCTGGTTTGGTTTTTTCTATTATATGAATTTAAATTATCTGGCGAAGATCAAAAAATTTATTCAAGAAATTTTCGTGACCTAAACATCTAACCAGATTATGATACAACAAATATTTATATTCCGATTAGATTTTTTTTTAATTCTATTAAATTTCTATATTTTAATCCGGGAGATCTAATAAAAATCATTGATTTTTGTAAAAACATACATTGTATGTTCCAAATGTAAAAATTTACCATGCGCAGATTGTTGTTGAATAATACTCAATGTCTGAATATGGGGTGACCCGATAAATTTGAAGTTGATAATTCTTTTATACTTTCAACTAAACAGATATTTCGACAAACAATATTCGGAGCAGCTCCGTCGGTTGTAATACTCTGTAATAATTTTCCTATGTCTATCCAAAACATTTAATATAAAAATGTATTTTTAAAAATATAAACGTTTTTGTCGTTGATCCCAAAATACTTTTCAATGAATCAAGTTCTTTTGATATGTTAAAACTAGTATCCAGTGCTCACATTAAAAAAATAGAAGAAAACCCATTATAATACATCATTCTCTCAGGCTTTCAAATGGACATTCTCTCATACCATGTAATCTGTGTACTGTAAAAAATAATAAATAGAAGTGCTCTCAAAATATTATTATAAAATAGAAGAGGAGCACGGTTTCCTGTTACCCCCCCCCCCACACGATACGATAACCGTTAGTATATGATTCCTCGTATACATGTTAACAATTTTGCGGTATCAATCATATCAGTATATTCGTCCAAAGCTAATGGAAACGTTTTACAATTTTTACCTTTAATTTCTTATTCCAAGAACACACCATCTCCAATATTGCAAATTTACAATATGAATAGTATGAATTAAAGGGGAAAAATGTTCGCGGAAATACATATAAAAATATCGAACGTCGCCCGGAGTTCGATAAAGGTTTTGCGCACCTTTTATAAATAATATATACGTTCTCGTTATCAGCGTTTGAAATTCGGGAATCTCTGGTTTTTCTAGGAATGACATGCGAACAATATTTTTCGCCATTGTCAAATATAGTATTGTTATGGAGCAAAAAGAATGATCCTTAAAATGTATTGATTTTTTTTCTTTTGAGGAACACACGCTAGAACCGATATCATTATTTTCGTAAAGATGTAGAAACCGTATTCATTTTTTAGGAATCGAAAAGAAATATATTCTTATAATTTAATACTCGGTTTTCTCGAAATCGTGTCCGTGACACACAAACGGGATTTTCATCATCAAATAGAAAAACCGTTTCCCGTTAGTTTTACGCGCATTTATATAAAACAATTTACTCGATTTAAAGAGAAATTTGTATCGAGCCAAAAGTTTTCCTGTCCATCGCGCGAACGTGGTATACGTGGTATACTCGGACTTCGGGCACGCGGGCATATAATGCGAGTATTTCGTATGAAAAAAAAAAAACCGGTTGAAAGGAAACCAGAACCGGGCCGGGCCCGCAAAACGTTTATTATTATTTTATTTCACTACCAACGAAAATAACGATTGTTGAACGCAGTACATGGTCAAATTGGCTGTCGTACCGTGTACGTAAACCTTAAGTATTTATTTAAGCTTTTCTATAATTTAGAGTTTTATACAGTACGGTAACACTGCTCATTAAATGTTATTGTCAGAACTTATTGTTTATTTCTTCGGTGTGTTTTCATGAACCACGAGACGTCGGTGTGGACGTTCTCGTGTGTCCATAAAAATTACAGTATGAAATCGATTTTTTTTTCAAATCGATAGGTATATTATATACGATATACGTTTAACGTTCGGGTCGAATTCCCCTCCGCGAAGGCCTACCCCACGACGTCTACATTATGTTGTTTTCACAGTCTGAGTGTACGCATAGTGTGTGTGTGTATATATATGTAAATAATAAATTTGAATTTTTCCTTCCGTGCGCAGTTCGGTCAAAGTTTCTCGGACGGTTTTTACTCGTGTAATTCGGACGTCAACGTAAACTACATTACAATTATTTTACAAGCGTATAGGAATTTCGGTTCGTGTCGACCAAACAATACACGCCGTTCGCTGAAAGTTTTAAGACTTTTTTTTTTTTTCCAACTTTTTAAACATTTTTAATCGATAATAGGAGGTATCTATAAATAATGGCTATTTTTAGATTTTCAGCGGACCGAGAAATCTATAATATTGATTTTTCCGTGACGGTCATTTTAACGTTTCTCTGCGAACAATTTTGTCGACCAGAACGTGTCCGGTATAGTAGTTATGAAGTAATCAGAATATGTTTTACTGAGAAATCGGTTCTGGTGGGGCGAGATCTGAAATGTCGAGCCGGTCGTTTTTCGTGTTTTTCCTGTAGTTTCCTTAACAGGACGTCATACTCACGGTTTTAAAGGGGTTCTGTATAGGCAATATTAAAACCATTAGTACAAAAACGGAATTTAAACTATTTAAAATATTTAAATATATTTTTTTAAGTTATTTCAATGTTATTTTTTATCATTGTGTAATCACGATATTTGTTTAAAAAAAAACCATGTTTTCGTATTTTTTATTTTTATCAACTTGAGAATATTATAGAAAAATGAAATAAAATAAAATGTATTTAGTGTTCTACGAAGTTAATTTTTGATATGTGCATTTTTACACGTTCTATGAATTGTTAAGAAATCTATTTTTTTGATTTTTTTTTTTTTTTTGTAACTAAATATAAATAATAATAATAAATCTTGAAAAAATGAATAAATATCTATATCAAAAAAGCTACGTAGTACACTAGATAATATTATTAGCTATATTATAGCATTTTGATAAAATATTTTTTATTTCGAATATTCAAAATGTTTGTAAGTTAATGAAAATGAAAAATGTTAATGCAAGTTTTTCATTAAAAATATATACGACGTCCTCTAACAGGGCATTTACACCATAGAATTCTATTTAAACAGACGATTCTAATTTCTTCAGAACATCGCTATGTATACATCAATATTTTAGTTTTCGAATTATCCATATCATTTTCAAGGAAACGATCAAAGAACTTTTTAAAAATAGTTTTTATTTAATAGATATATGAGTAGATGTTCAAAATATTGACAATTTTTGAAACTTTATTTGGTTTTAATTATAGCATAAAATATGAAACTGAAAAATTAGATTCGATCATTATTCCTTCGAGTCAGTAATGAAGAATAAATATGTTTCCAAAATTGTTATCGAAACATGCATATTAGTTGTTTGAATTAAGCGTAAAGAAAAACTACCTTTTCTAATGGAAATAATTACCTATTTTTTTTTTTTAAATTGTTACACCAAATCTCGTTCTTAATACGATTTTGTACAATTTTTAACACCCATTATATAGTCATTAATGTAGCACATTCCATATCTCATAACCATATGATTGTAATTCAGTTTTTGTTTTAATATTCCAGTTCATTTGAACATTTGGTATGTTTTAATACATTTACCAAATCCTTGAATAGTCTCATTAACTTATTGGATAATATTGTACAACAATTTCGAAATGAAACATTTAAAAATTAAATGCAATAATTTAATTTTTGAAATTTAGTAATTTAGAACGTTTTGCAGGTTCAGAGCCTTCCGAATTTCAATTAAATTAACTACATCTAATCGCATTTATTTCCCTCTACCTAAACTGATTACCAAATTTTTGTGATTTATTTCATTTTCGTAGTATAAACTATATAGTATATATAAACATACCTATCAGAGTATTTTGAAATCAATTTGAATTTTTACTTAAATGTTTCTGCTATCTACTTAATTATTCGACCTCTGTAATACATTAATCTAATAGTGACATTTAAATTGTACATTCAATAAATTTAAAGTAAATTGGACTGAATTTTGTATAAAACTTAGGTAGTTCAATAGTTATTCAATTTTACATTAATTAGTGATTTATAATTATAATAGTATGTTATTATACTTCAATTCTAATATTATGTCCACTTTTCGAACAACTAAAATAAAATAGAAAATTGATCATAAAATTAAATTTTAAATTTTGAGTAATATTATGAAATATTATTAAGTTATTATAATATAGTTTAATATGTTCGTAAGTGTTTAATATTTTTATTCGGCTCATAATTTTTGTTTTAATTTATCGTTTCATTTGTTTTTATGTGCAATTTAAATAATGTTTGCACGTAAACGTATTATTCTAATTTATTGTAAGCTCGAGATTATATTTTAATTGTTTTTAGTCTTCATCAAAGATGTTTATTTTGTGATTTTGTCATAATCCCATAAAAAACCCCCAAGTTTCACATAACACGTTTTTAGAGTATAATTTTTTATTGCTTCAGATATGAAGTAATTAGTAAAATGCAAGATTTTTTTTTTTAATTAAATATTTAGTTGGGCTTCTTAATATTGTTATTTTTTGTTTTAGCGGAATAAAATATTCATATATTTAAGACTGCAGTAAGTCGGTCGAGAGCTTTACTAATTGTTTTTCATGCCTCGCGTTCTTCTATACAATTTTATAGTAGGTACATTTTTTTTTCACTTTCCCTACATAAATGTAAGCTCCATTATATTCCATTATCCTAGCAAATATAAGAAAGTGAACTCTAATATTTTTCAATACAGTATCCTGTCAAGTAATTAAATAATAATATAACATAATATTTTATAATTTTCTAATATCCATTCAATAACTATTATATTATTGATGAAAATTTTTTTCAAATGTTATAAGGACGTTTATATTGATAATATATGTTTAATAATAATATATTATATGATAAATAAAAATGTTTTACTAGAAATTTGTATTCAAAGCCTGCAGTAATTCTCTTGAACTGCCTATTCATTAGGCTGTCAATGAAAAATGTTAAATTTCAAAATATCTCTCAAACTATCTACCAAAAATATCATCAGCTCAATGTTTTATTATTATTGAAACGCTAAACGGACAAAATAAAATGCACAATAAAACAACTAGATAATTATTAATTATTACACAGTTGACCTAATCTACACTATAATCAATCAATAACTAATTTAATTAAAATAATAATAATAATAAAACTTTGAAATAATTACTTATAGTATATTTTGAGGATAGGTAAAAAATATGCTAAGGCATCAGTACATACTATTTTTTTTAAGGGATTTTGTATAAACAACTTATAATTAGAAAAATTGAAATGTCACGATTATCATTTTTATAAATATATTTCAGAAATAATGAAAAATCAGTAACGTATTTTTATTATTACTTGTTCAAAAATCATAATTGATAACGAGGTCAAACGTTTTCCGACTGACGCACGTTACTGATAAACCGAGCAATTATTAACGTTATCTTAAGATAATCTAAATTTTAACGTGGGCAGTTTTTGTCAAAAAAACACGAAAATGCCCTACAAATATCAATTAACGTCCTGAAAACATGAAAAAAATATCCTTAAATTCGCCAAAAATATTTTTTACAGTGTAATGTACACATTTTTTAAACTAAACTGAATGTACGAAATACGAATTTTTATTTTTAAAAGAAAAAAATATATTTGTATACATACCAATAATATGATTATGACGACAAAATAATAAACTTGTGAATTTTCTATCGAAAAAATGTGGAAAATGCTTAAAATGACCTACAATAATAACAACAAAAGATAACTTAAAATTTTAAAAATTCTTAAAAAAATAATAGTTATTTACCATTCCAGTGTCATTGAAAGACATTAATTTTATTGACTAGGAAAGCATCGTATAAGAGGTTTCAAAAAAAAAAAAATAAAAATAACATGCAAAAATTATCAATATTCGGGACCTAAATTCATTTCATAATTTCGACCAAATCGGTAAAAAAATGCACCCCTTTTTCCAGGACTTTTAGACTATTTATTTAATTCACCAATCTGTTTTCCGTAATGTAGTCTACTACGTATTTCTTTCCTGTTCTTCGGTCGTTTTCATATTTCTTCGTTTTTGTTCGTCCGTACATTCGTATTTTCTTCGATCCGTGAAGAAAATACGCCTTTCTGAAAACGCCACCCGGTTAATATTACTAGAATTTTCCCGTGCCATAGTATTATCACTCAAACTCCTGAAATAGACACCTTTTAAAAACTCCTTTTACGACCTTTGCTAACGGTTTTTGCGGACAGCGAATGTCGGATTGGCGATCATCAGACGTTTTTACTCCTGACTGAATGTTTCTTTTTCTTCAAGTCATCCCCATCCACCCGGGACGTTTGTTACAAATATGTTTGTATAATGTATCGAGAGACGGTATCGTTCATTATCTGAAAAGTACAAATACGAGACATTTCTATCGACTACTTGGTCATCACGATTGGGTAGCTTATTGGTCCAGAGCATCGTAGATAGTAAGATAGTAAGATAAATTAAACGGACTTTAGACACACCAATTCAAATCGAGGCGTCTTGCCGTATTTTCTTATCATTACAACTTTTATTATTTAGTATTAATTATATTTTGAACTACGGGTTGTACCGAGAACCGAATATAATATATCCGAGTATTTAGTTCAATTATACGTTGAATAATATCCTGTGACGGGTCTGTATTTTTTTTTTTTTCGGATATTCGTCGATTTTCATCTAGCGACAATAATCTTATAAAAATCGCAAGTAAAACGGCAAGTATTTAAAACCCACCGATTCACAGAGTATTTATGTAAGTAAGTACTTGTAGTATAGTTTTTCTATCTCACAGTATTTCATAGACATGTATTTTAAATAGTCGGACTTCCGTAGCATTTGCATTAATTGTAATTGAATTTATATTGATGTGTATTTGTGACAGTGTGTGAAATCCGTTACACTCCGTGAATAATAATTTCAATCAATTTTCGGATAATTTAATTCGTAGGCCTATTTATTTAGAAGCAATACTAAGACTACGTTCTAGAAATCCAAAGCCAGTTTACGCCGTAGCCGGAATATTTTTACAATTAATTAACTAACAATAACATTTTCAAAAATCTTCGGTCACTTTACGAGTAGAATCTCAGGAGTTGCACTTACAAGGCGTTTAAAACCCGCAAGTGAATTTAGTGCAATTTTTTTTTTTTTTTTTATGTTTTTAATAGATATTTGAAAAAATATTCATTCGGTGTGTTCTCATGGTAACCGGCCACGATTGAATAATAATAATAATAATAATAATAATGTTAACGCCGTCGTCGAGCGATACCCGTACAGTATTACAAATTTCTATACGCAAAGTAAAATTCTTTATTTTTAAAATTAATATCGCGTACGCGCGCGTTTTCTAAATTTCGCGTCTCAAAATTATCATGGAAACAACGGTGGAGCACGCGTCGACCCGGACCGAGCTGATGGTGAACAGCGTGGTGGATTGGATGGCGGAACGGACGGGCATGTCCCGGCGGCAGTTGTACACGGCCGTGGCCGTGGTCAGCGTCCTGGCCTACATGACGGGCGTCGGCGACGGGCCGCAGATGTGGTCCAACCTGGTCGGCTTCACGTATCCGGCGTACGTGGCCCTCGACACGACGCTCAAATCGGACGCCCGCGAGCTGCCGCTGGACCGGATGTGGCCCACGTACTGGGTGACGTTCATGGTAATCACGGTCGCGGAACAGCACGTGGGCACCGTCCTGTGGATGTTCCCGTACTATTGGAACCTGAGGGCCGCGTTTCTGGTCTGGTGCATGTTGCCCATCGAGAACAACGGCACGCAGTTCGTGCACACCTCCATCGTGCGCAAGTACATCGACGCGTACGCCGGCGGCGCGCTGCCCGCGGACATCGTCCCCCAGCTGCAGTCCGCCGCCGGTCGACTGGCAGCGCCCACCGTACAGATGATCCATCTGCGGACACCGCACGTCCAACGCTACGACCACTAATCGCTATACGCTCGCAAACATATTTGTGTACGGGATCAGCCGAATACGTGTCACGTAATTAGCTTTTGACCGAGTGTGTGTATTAAAATATCATGTTGTGACCACGTGGTATACAGAGTTACAAAAGAAAAAAAAACGAAAATTCCGATATTACGCGAGTAATTTTCAGAGTCCATTGATCCCGAAATGCTCGAAAATCACCCACCCACCCACCCCCCCCCCTATTTTGGGTTGATTTTTTCATTTTTAACCATTGCGTATAACCGTTCCGGAAATATTTTGTAATCGTTTAAAAAATACCAAAAAGTGTTTTATGTACGTGACACGTATACTCGGCCAGTTCTCATTGCGTCTTAACGCATACACGATATTACCTAAAGTAAAATATTTCATAAATTCCAAATACAGATCCATGTACGTTTTAACGTCTTGTGTTGTATGACGAAAAAAAAATAGAACAAGCTGCTATAATCGTACGGTCGTAAAACGGGGTGACTCGGGTCAATTTTGGAATGTTTTTCACGATAACTTCGTGAATTTTTAAGTTAAATTAATTTTTTTTTTTTTTTTTTTTTAATTAGTAGAGTACTGATTATAACGAGTTAGGTATACTCGGAGAACATATATTTCGTGTGTTCGAACACCACGTCGAAAATTAGGGAAATTTTCCGGGTTTTCTTTCGTCCAGTGTACGCTAACGGAACGCGTATTACATCGTTATGGATTATAAAAAGATTTGAAATATTAGCCGTTGGTGAACAATCACGATTCATCGGGTTAACGAAAATAAAATAAACACGTAACGGCATAACTATAGCCATTAGCATCTATACATTATTACGGAATATAATAATATTCGGACAGAGTGCACGCGATAACCATTGAGCAATAACCAATATCGGCTCGTGGGTGATCAATCTGTGTGGATGCATATTACAGAAAAAAACATTACCGATTATAAAACAAAAATATATTCAAAATATTATTTACAGTTTTTTTTTTTTTTATTAAACATTACGATATAACGTAGATAACGTAATAACACTAGATAAGTGATGACATATGGAATATTAAATATTATATAAGCCGGTGGTCTCCAAATTACGGCCCGCGGGCCACATCCGGCCCCGCGAACATGTTTTAACTGGCCCCCAAAATGGACGATAAAAAATCTAAAAATATATGTGTAATATTTCACTAAACCGAAAGAAAAAAAAAAACGGGTAAAATCAACGAACCCATACGGGTTAAATTAAAAAACAAAAAAATATTAGGTATTAAAATACACGGCCCAATAATGACAATTATTGTTAAAAGTATAACGTGGTATTTTGTTGTTATACGCGCCTGATAACCACAAAAATAACAGACGAGGCACGACCGCTTTACTAAAATATCGATAAATAAATAATAATAAACATAAACATTAATTTACTGAGATTTTCGGGGATGCACGTGCACCTCTGTACTCCATAATACGCTCGTATTATGCAGGAAATAATAAACCTATACCACCCACCCCCTCCCCAACACTAAACGTCAATAAACATAGTTTTAAAATAAAATCATATCTAAAATTTAAACTATGTTATGTGCAAAAAATAATTAATTGATTGAATTCGATATTTTTGAAAAAATATAAATTATTTTCATAATGTGATATAGGTAATTTTCCATTTTTTTTTTTTTTTTTGCGGAATGTTTAGGTATATAAACTATTTAACACGGTTTTTTCTAGTTTTTACTTTTATAGTTTTCTATATATTTCATTTATTTATACTCCACCCTGGCAGACGGTATTACACAACACTCAAATTACATCAATGAGTTATGATAGTGCCAAAATTCAAAAATGATTTTTTTTAACTCTCACGTATATACACATTTTCCCAATACTATTGTGTATATATTTTGAATTTTAATACTAATATATACTAATAAATAACTATAATAGGTTATCACAGACCAAATATAATAATTGAAGAGATTGTATGCATAACGTTCTTATACCATTTTTCATTTTTCATTTTCATTTTTAACCATAAGTTAGATATTTATTCATGTGGTAAAATAGTCAATAAAACCATTGCGACCATTATTTTTCTATTTAAAATCAGAAAAATTAAATATTTAATACGCTTATAAAAATAAATATATATGTTATAAAAAATAATAATTTGTATAAGTAATACTACTAATGTATATTACAAAAGGATAATATATATATAAAATATTATAGATAACTATATCTAACTATATGTCAACTATAATTTTGTTTTCAATACTAGGCATATTTTATTTTTGATATATTATTATTTTATAATATAGATACGAATTTTGTTATTTTTATAATATATATTTTATTTTCATCCTTATTTCCAAGCTTAAATTGCTTTTGAAATATGTAATATTTTTCAAAACGTACTATTTCAAGCTATACTTTTTCCAAAACGTGCTTTAAGCCATTTTCTTTCAAAACGTGCTATTCCCTGTATTAACTCATAGAATAAACTTATTTTTATGCAAATTGAACTACTATATCTATATTTATTTTCAAAACGTGATATTTCACAAGCCATTTTTTGTCGTAAAATACATTTTTGGTTTATTAATTTTGTTTAATTAGTATAAAAATACGAGTCAATTAAATACACTTTATACCATATTTAAATTTAAATAATAAAATATGTGTAATATTATGTAATAAATAAGTTCGGAAATCCCACTTTGGGAGCGTGTTAAATTTCCGATTTTTAATCTTATTTAAAAATAATAATATGTAATAAAAATAATAATATCTATACCACACTAGTAACTAAATTAACAAATACAACTATGAATACCTATTAGTGAAAATAGAGAGATGGACAGAATATGGACAGATGTACAAAGTACGGAAACATAAGGTTTCTAAACAAATATTTTGAAACCTAAAATTAAATGAAAATTATGTTTTTAACCCTATGATTGTAAGTTACCACCATAGTTGGTAATATTTCAAAATGTGCTAAGAGTGAAGCTTATCATTTGTTATATTTTATTTAAGTGTATGTACGTAATGTTAAATATTCATCATTCAATAAATAATTTAATAAAATACTGAGATCTAAAAGAGCTAAACGTATGGTAGACTATACATATTTAATAACATTAGTACCGACATTTATTTTTTATTTTTTGCACAACGTTTAATTTTTCAGGAATAGAATCATGTACGTTTTGCAGAGAATTAATACATAATAGTTGAATACAGTAAAAGCTATTATTTTACTATTCGTAATTTATAAAAATGTACTTATAAATTCTTACTCCAGAGTATAGATAATTTGTAATAGAAAATGGCATTTCCTGAAAAAAAGAGTTTTTTTGACAATATATTTCGTTACGATAAATAATTCGTAAATAAATCCCTCATACAAGTGTCTTAGTTCTGGCTAATAATATAATATATTGCCGTGTTCGACATTGAGACGGAAACAAATAAAACATATATGGGAATATTTTAATTTCGATATTGAGGAATATCGTGAAATCTGCTCAGACTTTTACGGCACACATTGAAAAATCGGCCTGCATACTTAGAACTTCGTGCTGCACTATAATGTTAGACACTGGCTGCCACCGTACTTATTATCCGAACGCCTAATAAAGGCTCACTAAGCCCGTTAAGGTTACTGACTTAACGCATGAAAAGACAATATTACTTATAAGCAGTGAAGTTCGTGATTATATTATATACTTCCAAAATGAAGGAGGGAGATTAAAATAAATCAAAATAACGCTTTTATAGTAATATAAAAGAATTCAATTTAATTTTAGAATAAAAAAACTATCAAGTCACGGCTGGCGAACACTAAAATACCCACAATGTGATAAATCCGTATAAATATACTGGTTATAGCAGTTCTAACGTTTATTTGCTTAAAAACAATAAGGCTGTCATAGCATATTGTAACATAACCTTCTTCAGTAGTAGGTCATGTGGTTTTAGCCACACGTACCTGGCCGCACGGGATATATATTTTTGACAAAATAAGTTGTACCTATACATTGAATTACAATTGTTTCACAAACTATTCAACTCGTTCTGTATAGAAACGAATATAAACAAATGAACGCTTTTAAATTCTTATGATTTATTTGATAAATAAATTTATGAAAAACACGATTCCGCCGGGAGAACGATTTTTTTCGGACGTATAAGACCCACAAAATATGGAATGAAATAATACGACTATTTAACAAATATATTTATTCAATTGGGTATTTATATTTTTATTTAATTACATACCGTGTATCGCTCTATTTGTTTTTAATTATTTTTTCCAAGATTCTTTTGAAATTAATTTTAACATACTTTTTTCTTGATGAATTTAAATTAAATTTTAATATTATCTTTTCTAAGACTATAACCTATTAAAAAATAATAAAATTATATAAATTAATAAATAAACATTAATTATAAGCTTTTCTAGACGACAATATTATTACATAATATTTTCCCGAAGTTAAAGCTAAAATATCTACCCAGAAATGTTTATACTCATATTAATCGTGTCAACGAAAAAAAAAAAACCGTCTGCGCTCGTTTGAGACAATTCACCGAAACTTGTATAATAATGTGATGCAAAAATAATAAATTAATAGACGACTTGATTTCGCCAGTCGATCCATTCATAAAATCTGTATAGTGTATAAAATACAAGTTTCTATGCATATTACCAGGTATGAATATACAGTTTTTAATACCGTGTACTTGTTATGTGAACGAAATGTGAAATTTCCTTAAATTCGTGGAAAAATAATCCCTATATTAAAAACATACGTGGAGGAAAAGGTTCTAAAGTGTGTTTTTTTTAAACTTCTATTTTTTTTTTTTTTTTTGACAAAAATTGCCTTAGAATGTTAATATGCGCATATTTTAATCGGATAAATCAATATTGCCACTTTTTCTGAAAAAAAAAGAAAATAGAAGACAATAGAGAGTAGTTTAAAACTGTATTATGGCATATCTATTGATTTTAAAACGATTAATAAGCGAACTTTAATACAGGTGAACATGTGAATGGAAAATTATTAACTTATTTAAATTGAGTTGAGTTAGGCTAACTACTATCAGTTATAAGTTAACCAAAAATAAATTTAACTGTTTAAGGCAAAAGTTTAACATTGAAAAAAATTTACTGAAAGTATACATTTTTATTTTTCGTTTAAAGTTGAGGACACAGATCACGAGAATTATTTTTTAATTACTCAAAAGTATGCTATTCCATAATTTCTATTTTTTTTTTATATTAATTATTAGGTGGATACTCATTTTATTATAATTTTTTTCTAATATTTGACAAAAAAAAAAAATAGCCCAAATAAGTGTTTTCAAAATTTTATACGTGTGTATTATATCTAGATAAATAATAATATAATTAAATTATTACTACCACCATATACGATGATTGATGATCCTCGAAAGAATTAAATACAAATTAACAATAGAACAATAAACACTAGAGTTATCCGAAATTAATAAATGATATTGAACAATATCATGAATTCATGATAAAATGAAATTTTGAATGATGAAATCATGAATTTCATATCATATCGTGAATTGACGGATTGAATTGTAAAAATAAAAATAAAATAAGGTCACTGATGAATTATTATAATAATATATCACAGACCAACAATAATTTTGTATTTTACGTCTTAATTTAACGGCATAATTTTAAAAATGAACGATTTAAAGTTAGGTTAAGTTAAGTGAATAAATACATCAATTGACTAGTTGAGTTAAAATATGAAACAAAAATTGACTTTTTAACTATTCAACGCGTACATTTGAAACCAAACTATAAAACAATAATAATATATTATTATAAAAGATTCAATTTTCAAAAAAAATCACTACCAATTAGACAATAGTATTGTTCAATATTGTACATCTTATATACAATAATCTTATATAAAAATAATAATAAACAGTGTTCTTATGTTATTAATATGCAATATATCGTAGCATAATCAATGATCAATCATATACCAACTAATATTTCCTACGGTTTGACCATTCAAACGCACAAGTGCACAGTAAAAGAATCTCGTAGTGCTGCTCCATTTTTATTCATCGGATCCCACTAAGTACCAAAAGTATACCTAACCACATTTACATACATACATACATACATACATACATACATACATAAAAAAAATGAAGCGTCAAGAAGAATAGATTCTGAAAAGTGGTAAAAAAAACGTTTAAAAATGCAATTTCAACAAAAAATTATACTATAGATAATATTTGCTGTTAATCGAAAATGTTCGGCTAAATTATTTCCAGAATCGTAGTAACTTTTAATTATTTTTAACGGTTTTTCTTTAACAACTAGAAAATTAATATACGACCTGTTTAAAGTACCGGCTAGAACGAATTATATATCAGATAGATTTTTACGTCATATTTTTTATTTAACTTTTATTTATTTATTTATTTATTTTTTTTTTTGTGAAATTCTGTATACAAACCCATCGTTGTAAAACCAAAGTACGCTCAGAATCTAAAATTTAAAAAACGGCCCTACGGAGTAAAATTCCAGATATATATAGCTGGACACAAATACAATATAAGCAAACATTAAACGTAAATTAAATAAAAATAATAAGACAATAAAATGTGTAATAATGAAATAAAAATAAAAAATCAATAATAAAAGAACAACGGTCGGCAGGGGTTTGAAGAAATACGCTCGCCGGATACTAACGGCATATTTATTGAGTTTGAAATTAATGGTAAATCATTTATTACGAAAATACGATTTCGAGTAGACCTCCCGGTGTACCTAATATACACAACTGTTATTGTGAAAAACGAGTTTGGAGAATCTTACTCTGCGATCATTTTTTATTCCTGGTTTCTATACGTATAATATCTAGTCAATAAATTGTAAGTATAGAAACGACAAACAATATAATTCCATAAACTTTTTTAGACAATGTTTTTTTCATAGATAATTATGTATTATTTATAACTTATTGCACATAGAATTCAAATAACAAAGAATAATAACAAGTATAACAAAGGATAGTGCATATAGTGAACATTTAATAAGTAGGTACTTACTAAAAATTATTACAAAGAACAAATATTATAAATTTATATAATCACCAGCAATGAATTTTAAATACAGACAGACGGATATTTAGAAAAATATGCTCTTCGAGCAAGGGCCATCCTGAAGAAATATTTAAGAGGGGCTTCCTCAAAACGTAACGAGCAAATTAAAACGATTATAGATATTTTAAAATTTGCTAATTAATTGAATTTCACACCTGAAATATTATATTAAGTTTAGTGGCCAAATGGATTTAATATTTCCGACTTAAATCCTGAGGGGGTATTGCCCTCAAACCGTTCTCAAAGGATGGCCCTGCTTCGAGCGCGTTCGATGCTCTGAGTACTATCTCTTTATTAACTATACGATTGACAAATTGTAAGGACGATCGATTATCAAATCAACAATATCCTTAGATAGTAACAATATATTATGCACTAATATCTATGACAACAAATAGTGTTAAGGCCCGACGGATGGACATAATGGATAACGGATATTTAAGGTACATATTACTCGTACGTATTATGTATTATATAAATTGTATGACGTCAATATATTATATCAATATAATATTTCACTAATGTAACGACGATAACTTTGCTTCTAACTTTTTAATTTATAACGATGATAATAATTATATTTATTAGTAAGTAGGTGGTTTTTCAGAAATAATAGTTAATTTGTCGTCAAATGGTTTGTACTTTAAAATTTTTTTGCCTAAAAATTTGTTTCCAGAAAAATAAACATCATTATAAAATCAAAATATTCTTACTCCGTTCATAATTTTAATTAAAAGTAATAAAATAGCAATAAGACGATTCAATATTATATGATACAATAATGATAAACAAAAAATTATAATTCACCTCAAGTCGAATAATTTAGAAAAAATATAATTGAAACAACACAATATTAATGTTAATAAACTGTCAACAAAATTTTGTTGATAATATTACAAATATTTACGTGATAATAATATCATAATATCGAATATAAATGTATATATTTGTAGGTACCTACGTAATTAAATTGTGGAATAACATATGTATCAACTCGCGAAACAAATCGTAGCGAATTTTCCATAAATGCACCTGGACTTGAACCGCTGACCTGTGAACATTTAGTAAAACGCGCTAATACTTACTTACTTGCTATCAAAGATAATATAAAATTAAATCTAATGCGATCATTTTCCGGTGTTCATGTTCCGTTTAAAATTTGTTGAAACAGTTATTAGTGTGCAGACAGATTGTTAAATTTGATAACATATTTTGAATTTCAATAATAATTGGATTTTTAATAGTTAATACGTAAAACTAGATTGTTAATACTAACTATGATATTTTTCTCAGTTTATTGAAATATTGATGTAATTTTTTTATTGATGTAATTAAATGAAAAATCCTTTAGGTATTTTTTAAACAAAAAATAATTTGTTAATTAAAATGAAATTTTTTTGTAAATACTGAACGATATATTTCTCTGTTTATAGTGAATGATTATACAAAACAAAAGATTTATATAGTCTAAATCTAGCATTTTAGCATGTGCATTAATTATAGTCATCAAGTCATCGTACAGTTTTATTTTATATTTATATACATTAAAAATATATAAGATATACGTGATAAAAATATTATTGATGTTTCAACTTATAAATACCTTATATAAATTTAGTAATTTAATTATTTGGATAATTTCATTAATATACGATATTTTTAATGTATACTTTTATATTAAACCAAAGACTTTAATAGGACGCCACACACCTACTTTGTATAGTGTTTTGTATAGCCAATTTTTATAAAATTTCAAAAAAAAAAAAATAATCTAACCATTTTAATGTATTTTACAACTATTTAAAAAATTTTCCTGAATAAGTACCACTTTTTATTGTTGTGTAACTCGATATTTGTTAAAACTAAGTTATACTTGCTTTCGTACTTTAAGTATATATTAATATATATTACGTTTATAATAGCTTTCAGAATGATTATTGTACATCATTAATATTATTGGCACCGAATAATTAATATTTTTCTTCAATATTGACGGAGGATTTTTTTTTTTTTGTAATCACGTATATTACATCTGTGATAATTGGTTTTGTTCTTGAAAAAGTGAATATTTTTTCAAAAATTTGATGAAAAACAGTATATTCACAGCGAACAATAGAACGGTTCAGTGAAAACGTGGTAAATGTTATCAGCATTTTTATTGATATACAAAAAAAAAAAAAAAAAAACATTTATCAGCCATCTTTCTGGCCTATATATTAATAATACACGAAGTACAAAACTATGGTTTTACGGACTATTTTTCGGTGTACGGCATCCTCATAACACTGCAGAATGGTTTATCGAAAATACGTTTAATTTCTATTTAGGTATAGTGTCTGATCATACGTGAGTTGTTCGCTTTGGTACCTATATAATAGTTTTTTAACGCAAGATGTTCAAAAAAAAAAAAAAAAAATAACAAAAAACGACGACTCTGATCGATGATATTTCGGTTTATTTTTATAATTTATAGTCGTGTTCACTCGGCGTTACCCGTGTTCGTCCCGATTGCCGACGTATTCGGCCTATTAGAGTTCTTCTTGACGGCACGTTGTACGGACGCGGGCGGTAGCCGGCGCCTTTCCACGGCCGTCACGAACACAAAGTCCAGGCTGGCCAACCGGGGCATGAGGAAGATGACCGCGGACCGGTACCCGTGGACGGCCGACAACGGGTTCTCCTGCATGGTCAGCGACCGTAACGCGGGCAACCGGTTCAGCGCCTGGACCGTGCACAGGCTCGCCAACCGGTTGTGGTGCATGTACAGCGTCCGGAGGTTGGGGAACGCGAGCAGTTGGTCGGACACGTCCGTCAACCGGTTGTGCGACAGGTCCAGCCAGCACAGGGCGTCGGGTCGGTAAAGAAACGTCTCGGCGAACGTCCGGATCCCGTCCAGGCCGCCCGTCAACCGGTTGTTGTTGAGCAGCATCGACGCGGTCACGTACCGGCCGCGGGCCTTGGGCGGCAGGCCCAGCATCCGGTACGAGCTGACGAAGCCCACCGTGTAACCCCTGAACTCGTCGATGTTGTCGAGCGATTTGAGATTTTCGAAAGACAAGTCCAACGGTTTCGCTCTTTTGTACCGAAACGACACTTTCCCGGTCACCGGGCATGAGATTTTTCCAATGAAATTCGGCATTGACGATAATGTGTCGGGGAAAAAATAATTTTCTCGCTCGAAATATTTTTTTAAAATCGCTGAATTAGCGTTTACTGCCGTTACTTGGTTACTTTACTGGTAAATTATTAAATTATTATTATTATTATTATTAATTATATGTTTTTGATAAATTAATTGAAATTCGTGCATTCGTCCGTTTTTTTTTTTTTTTTTTTTTACCCAATATGTGCTATCGAAGTAAAAAAAATCCGTTTACTCTCGCCACACGCGACGATGACATAAGATGTGTTTTCGGTGATAACTACGGCTATATACGAGTGCGATGTCAACGGACGAACGAACGGGGTTACAATATTCACCGAATTCCATTTGCACGTTTTTTGCGAAGAGTACCTATGTAATATATTTCAAAAATCGCATTGTTTTACAATATTCAAAACGGCCGTTCTAAAATTGATCGGTGACACAAGAATTTTTTTCACCACCGTTATTTTCTAAAGTAAATTTAATTTCCACTATATAACTGTAATCATATATCAGTCTCCTATAATGACAAAACGATTGTATATTAGATAACATGAAACAGGATATTATATACGAGAATGAAACAAAAGTTAAGATAACACATGCAGATATGTTATAATATATTATAACATATATTGTAATTTATGCACGGTTTGTACATTATCTGTGTTCAAAAATGAGACATTCATTTTGTGTTGTTAATTAGACTATTTTATGTGTGCCTAATTATACTAAATTTATTCGCAGTAAAAAATTGGTTTTATGCAATTATATATAGCGAAAATATCGATAATTTTTTTATTGGCAAGGTGATCATTTTTCAGATATGTCTTTGTTCCATTCTATATGCCTGTACGACAATAAATCGTTATTAAATTGTAATTTTATAGCAATTAACGATTATTGTTATTTAGCACGTTTTGAGTAGTTCCCTATAATATTTGATACCGGAAGACCGATACGCAATTGATATTTGGATCAAGTATTCTGGCCGAAAAGTCGTTGCGAAATATAAACATCAAGGTTAAATACAAAATATAGCTTCTTCCCTCTTCAAAAAATCTACAATCCGATACTTTTATAATAACTAAATAATATGATGAAATATAGTGAAAGATTTACGAAATATTTTAACGATCTTGGGAATTATATTTCTGTCTCCAGATCGTATTGAAAATACGTACAGAGATTGGATAAGTTCGAAGAGTTCGAGTGTATTAATCGGGTGATTTGCATGAAAAAAATATTTTAAATATCTCCTCCGACGACATATTTTATCTGTACAACAATAATAATAACGTCAGTCGTGTAACATATTATTATAGACGACAATATACGTTTGTTTCGTTTCGAACAAATCGAAAGCGGTGTGTTGCCGTTAACAATTTTTCTGTTTCAAGTCGGTGGACGTACGAGTCATTTTCGAAAAATGGAAAATCGTTATATTCGGAAAATTAATATCCGACGAAAAAAAAAAAATGAAAAGCCCGGGGAGAATGAATTAATGATGTTATACGATCATATATTCGCACCGGTCGACCTCCCCGCATTTAGTGGTATATAATATTATATTATAGTAATTGGCGTAAAATTATTTTTCTTTTTTTTTTTTCTATTTATAATTATATCACGCGATATTATTAGACTATATTGAATTTTTAGAAAAAAAATAAAAATAAAATCCACCGACGGTCGGAATCCGGTGGATTTCACATTGTTATAAAATAATATTATTATGACAGGCGTGACACCGCACAGTGATATTCGCAAAACGCAAAACGCTGTGCGCACACTGTATCCGGCAGATATATATATATATACGTACACGGGTCTCTAAAACAGTGACTGGATACGGAATATTTGAAAAAAAAAAAAAAAAAACGTCCGAATACCTATCGAATCCCGTTCTATGAATAATAATAATAATAATAATAATAATAATTAAACGTGACACTGTCGTTACAGGAATATCATTATGCAAACGCATAAAGTATCGATACGTGTATAGACGATGATGAATAAATTGGAATATTGGCGAAATGATAACGTATACTACTACCAGCCGTGTACTACCTACTCCGTATTGACGAGGGAATATATTTTCCAGTATATCGAAACGAGAGACGGTCCGAAAAGAAACTACAGCATGCGCCCGTCAGTATTCCATTAAAATTATTTTAGTCGATTATTGCCACGGTGTACGTATATATATATACGTAACCCGGAGTATTTGAAAAACGGTATTTCCACCCAGCAAACGGATGTGTGCAAAAATCCAAACAAACTCTGTACCTACCTACCCGAAACGCGCGAAAAATCGAAACGGGTTTTTTTTTTTTTGGACTGGAAATATCAAAACCGCGACTAATCGAAATATGTTTTTCACCCGAAATCATCGACGGATTTGAGGAGTGACGGGAGCAGACGGAGCTACCCACGAAAAAGTAATCGAAATCCGAAAAAATATTCATTATCATTTGTTTCTGAAAACTATTGAAAGACTATAACTATTTTTGCTTTACAAATAAAATTAAACGAGTCGAATAAAGTTTAAATCATGAATCCGAAATAATTGGAACCGTCTTTAGACCCTGCAGTACCGGGAAACGAAAGACGTCTGAAGTTTTGAAATTTTAAAAGTGGATAGTTTTCAGTATTATTACGACCGAAAAATTTAATTCAATATTAAACGTATGTACGTTAATCTAACTATATTTTTTTTGTAATTATATTAATTAATATACATAAATACTTGACATTTTCGCAGATTACAAGTGTGTAATACATGTACCTACGTTATTAGAAAATTACAAAATGATTTTTCACAATAAATATTTTTCATTTCCTTCAAATGCAATATTCACAAAATATCCTACCTGATGATCGAAATTATTTCACCTCCAATTACATGATTTTTTCAAAAGAGAACTTTATAAATGTAGTGTTTTAGCTCATAGTAAAGTTTTCTGCTCAATTTATAGTTATAAGTTCAAATTTCAAGAATATTATTATTTTTTTCCATAAAATTTATATCAGTTAACATATTTACTATTTATTTATTACAATATATTAATTATATTATTTTCAATATGTAAATTTATTCATGCTTCATCAAAACAAGGCTTTAGATATTAAAGAGACATAGGAGTGTTTGGACTTATATAGTTTATTGAAGTTGGTAGAATAAAAGGGATCGAATATTAATGCACTTACAATAGTAAGATATTTATTGACAAGACCCTTAATATAATTGTGTACAAGGATTATTTAAACAAAAATGTAATTAAAAAGTAATATTTTTTAGATAGTATAAAAAAATTTATTTTATTTTAATAAATCATTTGATTTACAATATAAATATTTTAAGAATTATAAAAAAATACATACATAATAATTTAATATAGTAAGTGGTAAAATAACACCAGATGGGCATAGTAAAGAACACTATATAAGTAGCAAGATAGCACAAACGAAGACAGCATTCCAGGATAAATAACATTTAATATCCACTAGCAGCATATAACTAAAGATAAAATAAAGACATTTTTTAATGGTATATGTGAGAAGTGTGGCTATAAATAATTTAGAAAACTAAAGGTTAATTGTAAAATGGAAAACAGACGATTTTGAAATGTGATATTATTGAAATATGCTAAAAATATAATAAATCGAGGAAACTACAAAATTAAGAGATATTAAATAGGATAAAGGGAAAATGAAAACTTTGGAAAAGCGTCAAAACTATTTTGATGTACTCAGATAATTGGAAATGTATTACCGCACGATGTGAATTAAACCATAACTGAAGGTAATGCAAAAGGCAGGATTGGGAAAAAGGCCTAAGACGGGATACATTGAAATTATGGAGGATATAGGAAAGGGAAAGTATATCACTATTGCAAAATATATTTTTAAGATTTTTAGCTACAATAGTAGTTTGAAAAATTGCAGCAAGCCAATAAAAAGATTAACTACTGAGAGAAGAGATAATTTACTTCATTTTTAAGTTATATTCATTAATAAATTCTATAAAACTGTTCATATATTTACAGTTGTTTTTCCGTTTTGCTCAAAATAACTTTATGTACTCAAGGTCTAAGACCAACTTCGGTGAACATATTTAATTTAGTATAATAAGTTCTAAGTTTTAAAGTCAATTACTTCATCTATTTCGTATTTTATAATAAATTCATCAGTCTATCTCATATAATTACCGTGTTTACCGATTCAATATTTAATTGTGTGCCAACTTGTATATACGTGTTAAATGTTAAATTAGATTTGATAGGACTTTGGATGAAAATTTAAAATTAAATTTTAAAGAAGAAATTAAAAGAACCTTCAAAAGCTAAAGTTTCTCGTTTTGGAAACGATGTTAACTTTTAAAAACTCTAATACTCTTCAGCCTTAAACAAACGACACTGATGAATCGGTGGTTTAATACAAGCAGTTTTCATATAAGTTTGTGATATATGAATGCGCCAAAAGTTCGTAACACACGTCAAAAACGGGTTGAATTTTATAAAACGAATAATAAATATAATAATTTTTTGTTTTAAATGAGATCCTCACACTTATTTTGAAATAAAAAAAAACATCAACGTATTATTTTGTTGAACAAAAAAACGATTACAGAAAACGTATGGTATAATAGCATGGACTTTTGGTTTCGTTGAATAAATTTAGAAGGATAAAATGAAAACGTGCATTTGATAACGCACGTGTTAAATGTAATTATTCATTAAACTCTATACATCCTTGCATTAATATATCCATTTAATTTTAAAAATAATCAATAAATTTTTACTTGTTTGGTAAAAACTGAAGTGTATAATTATTACCTACTAATTATATAATGTAGCAATACTGATAACCAATGGTATAATACTTTTACAAACTCAAGAAAATTCATTTTTATTTCTTTAAAAAAAGTAAAGCGACCGTATTCAAATTAAATTTTATTTGAATTATGTATTTGTTCTAATTAGTCCATAAATTATATATATTGTAATCAGATGATATAAAATAAAAAATATATATACACATTTTTTTTTAGATTACAACTTAATAGTTTTGAGGTTTTTTTTTATTAATAAAATATTATTAAGTTTGTTTTTTTTTAAAGAGGCTAAATATAAAATTACTTAAAAAAAAAAAAATGTTACCTACACTATTTAATGACATAATATACAAAAATTAAACTTCAGCAGAAAAATATTAAACAATTCGATTGAAATGTTTCGTTTGTTTGCCTAAGTACATGATTAATGCTCAACATATAAAGTAATCCAAATGGTAATATTTAGATTTCAAGTACAAACAGTTTAGAGGTTGTTATATTGTATTATTATCTGCCACGTAGGTAATCTATTTTAAATAAGATAACAACCATACTCATTTTGCTGTTTAATCGGTTCATTTATTTTTATATTATCGACTGTAAAATTTAAATTGGATATTAACCCTTTTAGTGCTACATAGGTAGTTGTTTGCATTGTACCCTCCAAGACTGCATAAAATTGATATTTTTTATTTCAAATTTTTATATTTGATATTTTTGTATATTTATATTTTTCTGAATTTTTATATTCACAACATTTTCGAAATTATTCAAAGTCATTAATTGAAGACAGAAATTTAAAAAAGTCAATAATGACTGAAACACTTAACTTTTTAATTTTGCGGTCAATAGTTCCCAAAATGTCACGATTATCAGATAATCAGTAAATGGAATGAAATTATGTGTCATATTGAAATATAATTGGTTATTGAATTTTAGAAAGATTGAAAATTCATTATCTATTGATTAAACTAGGTTTCACACATATAGAACGAATAGATAGTTTTATTTACCTTGACGAGTATACTCGTTCACAGGCCATGAGTGCGCCATCGTCCTTGCGAGTATATTTAGTTCATAGCACTCAAGGGATTAAACTACAAACACAATAATTTTTCAACAAAATAAAAATCTCCAGTTTATCCTATCTAATTTTAAGATTTTACCATAAAATGTATTTTTAGAAAATTGCAAAAAACTTGGGGTTTTAATAAACTCTACAAAAAAAATATATATTATTAATAAAGATCATATTGTGTTTTAAGTTTGAAACATATTAATTTTATTATGAAAATATAGAGACTATATTGTGAACTATATTGAAGAATAGCTTTTAAACAATATTTCAATATTGTTTTCATATTGCATGCTGATGGTCATTCGTTAGTTATTATTTATTAAAACGTTTTAAAGGACTTTCAAAGTGATTTGTTACATCCGGAAAAATGCGAGTAGGTTTTGATCAATGACCAAAAACGTATCATACAATCAGTGACTGGATACATTTATGAGTGTATATTCAATAAAAGATACCTGAAGGCTATAGTCGAAACCATCATTTTCGGTTTGTACATTTTTATCAAATTCGAAATAATTTTAATTGATTACACTGTTAACGGAATTTACAAGTCATTTAATTGATCAATTATTGAATCAAGTATATGTGGAACTTTATCTTTGAGTATTTATGTAATTATTATTGAGTTTTGGAATAGAAGTACAAAAGTTCTTTCGGGGTCAAATGAAATAATATTTTATCCCGGTACAATTTTAACGTTGTAAATTTCATTTTTGCAAGTGTACATATTCTATATATTGAGTTGATTAAAGAGGTAGTTAATTTACGTTTAATAAATGCATCTATTCATATTTAGATAAATGATTGATGGAAGTGTTTTCAAATTTATAAGAGCCCGAATGGGATATGACTTTCTTAATGTAATTTAATAAATTAATGTAAGTTATATACACAAGAAGTCCTATTCAAATAGATTTTTCCATTACACGTAAAGAATCTTTATAGCTACCTATTTATACTTCTGTCCAAAAACTCGAAGCATTCAATATACTCAACGATATACTTACACAATATAATAGTGACTCCAATATTAAGGAAATTATTGAAGTTATTCATTCCGTTAACACGATAATTAATCAAAATTATTTCGAATACATAAAAAAATATTTATATTAAAAAAATGATGGATTCAGCATGGGTAGTCCTACAAGTGTCATACTTTCTAAATTATACACGATTAATTATAAATCTATTTACAAATTAAACAAGAAGTTAATAAACAATACGTAAAAGCACATTTCAGATATATTGATGACAATTTCATTCTATTCAGTGATTAAAATATATGAAATATATGGCAGAAGTTATACCTTAACCAACACCAGGAATAAAAGAGCTCAATATCAAACTGATAATCAAAACCAAAGAATATTTAACGGTAACTTTAACCAAACCAGCTTTTATAGGGACCGATTATTAAATGGGTTTCAAAAATTTAGACATTTTAGAATATCTAAGCTAATTAAGCTATAGAATTTAATTTTCAAGTTTGAAAATACAATAATTTAAATATTACTGGCTTGGTTTTTCAAGTTTTGAATAGCCGTGCAGTAACTTACAGCAATGTTATTTTAAGTAATGTACACACTTTTAATGAACGTAGTATTATCTAAAATTTCTTTTAAAAGTAGTTAACTGTGAATTCTTACAATTAGAATTTACATCCTAAACAAAAGCCTATTCATTTTTGTGCGATTTTTAAGTCCATTTATCAATACTGATTAATATCGAAACAGATTCCACAACAAAAAACCATAAAAATATTTCAGTTTCCGTCTCTGATTATATCTTATTTTGTAAATTCTATGGGTAATATCATATTTTTACATTTAGGTATAACGAAATATGTAAAATAAAATACCTACCATTTGCACCATCTACTACATATCTGATATTTTAAGTCGTCGAGTGTTCATGAAAAACTAAAATTACACTAAAATAATAACATTTGAGTAGTAAAATGAAATATGTAAAAATTAATATAATATAATTTTTTTTTTTTAATCAAGTCCTACTTATAGTCTTTAGAATGAACACTAGAGTAATAAATTTATAAGTAACTATATTTGGAAAACATTTGTACCCTGAATATTTTCGAGAAAATCGTGTTATTCTTATTATTTAAATTATAGGTAGATACTTATATAAATTAGAAAAACGAAATTTCATAATCATCATATATCTATCTATACTATGCACAATAATTTAATTTTAGTTTTGAAAAAATATTTTAATTTTTTTCTAGTATATTATGGGAATCCGCTTTTGATATTTCAATAAATTAGAATAATACCTACGTTGAATTCCTAGTAATAACCTATTGTTTTCTGAAATATTGTAAATTAATTTTTGAACACAAATATACTGCTCGTATATTCCTAAAATATAAACCAATTAATGATGTACTTAAAATTATCGATCTAAATTCTACAAAATGATTTTAATTTATCAATCATTAGCCTACGCTATCATAAAGATATTTTTTGAATGTATCAGTATTTTTTTAAAGAATATGTGG
Organism: Pemphigus obesinymphae; assembly: GCA_025469235.1. Lineage (NCBI taxonomy): Eukaryota > Metazoa > Arthropoda > Insecta > Hemiptera > Aphididae > Pemphigus > Pemphigus obesinymphae. The sequence continues at coordinate 56,291 of JAIPRL010000944.1, read as the reverse complement.
AAAAAAATTAATTTAAAATATATAATTAAAATATCGTAAATCGATTTCCACAATAACCTAGAAAATACGCCGAAAATCTCGATGCTAGTTTACATACCTTATAGGTATTTGTTTACAGTTTAGCGTCAAATTACTATAAGTATGAATAATTTTGTTATCCTTTTTACAATTAGGTGTAAACCAACAAAAAAATATTCATCTGCAATACATTGGAACGAAAATTATTATTAAGTATTAGAAATATATGTTTTTAAATTTAGTTATTGTTTATAGCTTAAAAGTTTTTCCAAAGTTAAAATAAATTATTTTTCGTAGATTTTCGAATAAAAAAAAATATATATCGTTTTTAAATGTTTACCTTAACCTACACTTACATCAGAGATCTCTCGATCCACTCAGAATCTAAAGTAAATTAATAAAAAATTATCAATAAAACGAATATCGGGTACAAATAACGGGGGGTATTTTTTACACAATTGTATATTATAATGTTATATATTATCCTATATACAATTCTGGACTTAAAACTATTGTTATGACATGATAATATATTTTATTAGCATTAAATTATTATTCGTATGTATAATTTTGTTGTTATTTTAGCCTTTATGTCTAAGCCATTGAACGAGTATTTATTTTCAAAAACGCTTAAACATATTAATAGATATCACGAATTTTTTATTACAATTTTGTTATCGTATAAAATCAAAAAGTTTAACCCAAAATAAATACAAAATTTTACTCGGATATTATATTTACACTATTGTCTATCACGTCCCGTACGCTCTATACAAAATTCCCGACCATAAACTATTGTTATTACTTATGACATTATATACGTCGACTTGACGTATTCGTTATCAGATACAAACATATACAGCATCTCTGACATTTCCGATTTTCCGTGTTCCGATCACGCATTAGATACGTATTTTTATAACGGGCTCTATATTATGTGAGTACCTTTTTTTAGTATTGTATTACAGCGCAGTTATATACACGAAACACTCGTTTCTTTGACAGACATTTATACGAATAGTTAACACGATTCGATTTTAATAAATGTATTTCATTTAATATCAATTATGTTTAATTCGATTCGAATAAGTTGAATAAATACATTGTTTTATTATCTCGACATTTTTTACCGATTTAATGAAAATTACAGGCTCAATTACGTTATCAAGAGGAGAACACACAAACAATTTTTCAGTGAAAAACTTGTATTCGAATTTTTAATATTTTCAAATTACAAACGTTAGAAATACGAAATAAAAAATAAATAGTAGAATTTATAACTAACATCATTATTATCTCGGGAGAGATGTACCCGATTGTTGTTATATGCATTCTCATACGTTTTATAAGCTGTTGATATATCGATTTTTTTTTTCTAACAGCTTATAAAACGTGAAAAATGAATATACCATTAATCGGCTACATCAGTCGTTAGATAATTTGGTTTCGTATAATTTATTTTTTTAAATAATATAAAATTTATAAAATATTCTAATGTTGATAAAAATGAAAAATTCATAATCATAATTTTTAACAAATATCGGGAGATTTCACACAAATTAAAAATGTTATTGACACAAGATTATTTTTAAATTACTTTCTTAAAAATATATTTAAATATTTATGAATTGTTAGATTTTCATTTTCTTAAAATTTCCTAATAATTTCCTATACATAACTCTTTAAAAATCAGGTGGGTAGTATAATCTTAATGGTATGTGTATTTCGATTAATACTTACTTCACGAAACCTATTGATAAATCCTTCATCTATAGTGGGTATCTCAGAACAGTAATCGCTGAGCACTTATAATTATCTACTTTACATATTGATTTTTGTGCAGACCACATTTCGTATTCTGCAGGCATCCTTGATTATGAAATTGAAAAAAAGAGCTATACCGTCCGGTCTATTACGTTACTAAAACTTTTCGATGAAATATCTACGGATAAATTTAACAAACATTTATTTACTTTATCGTCAAAAATACATGTTCAATTAAAAAATATTTATTATTCAAGGACAGCGGTCGATAAAGTAAAATATTTAAGTAGATATTTGTGGTACTTTGAGATTTTACTGAGTGAATTGTCAGTAATTTTGGATGATTATAAATAATATTTTACTTTTTTAATACTCAAAAAATATTGTATTTTATAAAAAGCATAAAGTTTCACTGCAAATAATGCAAAATGTTTTAAAATTTATTAGTACATCATAACAAAGTCCAGAAAATTATTATAATAAATCTATACGTCAACAGATGATGGAAGTTGATCAATCGTCTATTCTGTACTTGAACCGAGTAATGTATTATTTTATTTGAATTTAATGATACATCATTTATTTTGATAATATGACTTTTAGCAAACATCGGTGAAAATCGAAAATTGACTATTTTATAATATCAATTACAATAGATTTGATCGGAAAGATCCTTAATCAAAATATCATACTCGACCCCTTCTATCCAAAAAGTGTGTACAAGAATAAACAAAAAATAAATACTATTTCCACATTTTATAAAAAAAAAAATACTAAAAAGTGGTCAATAAGATATGATATTTATTCACATCAATATAGTGCTATTGTAAATAATTAATTAGTGTACATTTTAAGTCTGTGATATAATAATTTTCCAATTTATAAAGACTTCAGTAATATTTTAATTTACATTTCAAACTACTAGGAAAATTAAAAAATGGTATTTTAAAAGTATCAACTAGAAACAATTTCCTATCGGAAAACTCTTTACTCGAAAACTGCTACTTAAATCCTTCTATATAAATTCTTGATATTTTTTTGTTAGGTAGGATACATTTTATTTCGTTTATGAAAACTATTAAAAAAATGGCATCTATTGTATCAACTAAAATTTTTACTCTAAATCTCTTATTTAACTCGTTTCACCTCAAAACAAAAGAAAAAAACAAATCAGTAGCCATCAAGAAAACTACATTTTTTTATTATATAAAATTATATTTAATTGCCCTATATTAAAGGTAATTTTCCAAAGAACTCACTCGAATTCGCATTTAAAATTTAAAAAATCGCTTTACTATAAAACTTCAGCTTGGCCCCTTCTAACCAACAAAATTTAATATTGTCGAACCAATCCAATATAATACAAATATATCAGTTGAGAATAAATTATTACTATTGGATGGAATATGTTCATTTTTAATTATGGTTAAAAAATCATTACCTTTTTTTCTTAAAATAGTAATAGTATATCTTGGTTATCATATGAGCTGATAGTGAATTAAACTTAAATATCAAATATATTAATGAAGAATATTAATAAATTATATTATTAACATCTATAATATATTTTATTGAAGTTAATATATTTATTAGGACATATTATAGAAGGCATGTATGTTTCTAATTCTGAATTACATGATTAAAATGATAAATTATCCGTTGATAATGCACAGCCCGTAGTTTAGATTTGATTTAGAACATTTTTATTCCTCGTATTCTTTATTATCAGTAGACTCTGTAATTTAGTTTTCAGCCAACAAAGTGGGATTTATGACATTTTATTTTTCAAAATTAAATTTGATTTGATAACATCCAATATACGTTGTATTAGATATTGTGACATCAAAACACCGATGTTGACAGTGCCAATTTATTTTTGATATTTTATCGTGAAACTCGACTGTATGTGATTTTTGGCAATCTAGTTATATTCTTCTCAAACGTGAAAATATTCTTTAACAATCGTCAACAATCTTTATTATTGTGTTATTTATATTACATGAATTTAAAATTGTAATACAATTTTTTATGTATAAAATTTAATAAAAATTAATATTCGAACGAATTAAATTTCGAACAATATTGTTTTTGATTGTTAACCCAATTAATACTATAGCTATACATATAAAATAATCACGAAATAATTTTTATTAAAGCTTATTATATTACCTAATTATATGAATTTATGCTATTTTTTAAATATTTATTTGAACTAGTTTTAATTATTTTTTCATTAGTTTTGTTAAAAAAACATGAAAAAACTAAAACTAAAACTATAATTAAGATAGACCCCTGATTTTAAATTAATTTTTTCATTTTTATCTATAATCCGTACTTTTTTTTTTTGGTTGCACCGACAGTGCCGGGGGGGATCATACTAGAGATAAGAAAATAAATAATTGGTTGTGAAGTAAAATTTGAAATATAATTTAATAGTTGTCTTTGCTATCTCATAAATTATTATATTGTCTATTAATTATTAGGTAGATATTTTAAAATAAACATTAAACGTAAAAAAAGCGTTTTCAAAATTTCTGTATATGAACAACAATGTCGTAATTTTATCTACAAAAGTATTTGATAAAAAAATGGGCTTTTTTTTTATAAGTTCCCATAGTTGTTAGTACACATTTTATATTTTGCGTAGTTTATTACCTAAATATAGGTACCTACAATGAAACTTGGATATTATTTTTATTTTCATTAAAAATCACGTTTTGCAGAAAACACGCCAATAAGCCAAATCGCCGGCAAAAAAAATACATTTTAAATATGAAATGCGGAAGGTTTCAGTTGATATTTTTAAAAATAAAATATAGAATAAATCTATGGCTCATGTGCAGAGAAATGTTGGTTTTATATTTCAATAAAACAAAATATGCTTGAAAATGCATGTAATTTTAAACTGTTTACACAAAGTGATTCTTTTAAATAATAAAATTCAATTTCGTTAAAATAACCATATTAGTAAAGATTATAATTTAATTAAAGTTTTTGAATTGGTAACCTAACCGTCATTTATTATTTTTAACGAATAATGGCATTTTCTATCCACAATTATTGTTGCGATTATCAAAATGTCATTTCTGTGGGTAAGTTAGAGACATTGGATAATAACTTTTCAATACAGACGCGCAGGCGAATGGTGTGAAAATAAGATAAAATTATTTTATTTAAGTATATTTCAATTTTTCATTAAAACTGTATTATACTCGTATATTTAAAAAAAATTATAAATAATTTTAATCATGCAAAAAACTCACAAATCCGAATATTCTTTTAACCGAATATAAAATAGTTTGACAATCGCGTTTGACACAGGTATACCGCTGACTCCAATAATATTTTGTTAACGTTGAGCCAACTCTAAAATATAGTTTAATCTTCTTATATATATAACTTGTTGAAAATGCACTGGGTAATAATTTTGTTTTATAATATTCTGTAATACGAAGTGAAATTATGCTTAAAAAAAAGGAACGATAGAAAATAAAATATAGACATGGACTAGTTAATAAGTTAATGTTTAGTTAAAAATGTAATTTATAGTTAACTTTTTAACATAACCACAATAATTTTGTGTGCTATAAAGTTATGGTCGAAAATAGTTTGAACATTATATATGTAAATATAATAGAAAGTGTTATTATATTTAATAATTTTTCGAAAAATCTCAGCACATTTTCTTTTGAAATATTATGTTTTTATAATGTAATGTAATTATTATTATTTTTAAGAATTTTGAATTTTTTACAATTCAATTAATATTTTCAATTTTTAATGAATATTTGCGAATTATTTGGTAGATCGGTACGCTGGAAACAGAAAACGTCTAAATTGCTGTTTTGTAAGTGTGTGTGATAGGAAAAAAAAAGGAAAACAAAATCGACACTTACAGTCCACTTTACTCACATATTATTAGGTTTTAACTTTAATTAGTCGGGTGATTAATTAATTGACTTTTCATTATTATCTAGTAGTTTAACCTCGATGAATAAACGAACCGCTGTTCCGGCATTTTACAGTAATTAATTGCGTACACGGGTACGTAAAATGAAAATGATTTCACTAATCGAGAATACGGTTTTTGCGAAATTTACCGGAATGACTACGGTCGTTGGCCGAGCGCGATAGATTATAGCGATCGCAGTGGCCCATCACAAGAATATTTGCACTATTTCGCCAACAGCCAGCCGGGAATGGAAATTGTATGTGACGAATGAAAACGATTCGACGTGGATTCTCCACCGCATTCCACACATTAATTCCGTGTTCGTGACCAAATATCATTATTGTTTACGTTTTCGTCGTGAAATTATATATAACTCTTAAGTTCTAAAACGGTAAAACGTACACGGATGGCGTCACACGTTTATATTCTCGTGCATAACACATAATTTAGCCGACGGAGCAATATATTTATGGAAAATGGATTACCCGTAGCTAAAGTCATATTGTCGATGTTTGAATACGCCCGTGACAATAGTTACATTTCGCATTACACTAGACACACTTATCATTATTGTACACGAAAAGCAATATTATATAGCCCGATCGGTAGTCAGTTCGGGACGGGCCATCGTCGGGACTCAACCGTGCTCATCGTGAATATTTATAATTATTTAGATTCTGAACGTATGTTAAATAAAGTTAAGTGGGGATGTGGATGGAAGAAGTGGAGAGGAGCGTCAGGTATTCTGTGCGATAAAAGAATTCCTATTAGGTTAAAAGGTAAATTTTATAAGGCAGTGGTGAGACCTGCAATGATGTATGGAACGGAATGTTGAGCAGTAGATAGAAAGATAGAACAGAGAATGAGTGTCGCTGAGATGAGAATGTTAAGGTGGACGAGTGGAGTTACTAGAGAGGATAAAATAAGGATTGAGTACATCAGAGGTACAATAGGGGTAGCTTCGATAGTAGACAAAATGAGAGAGAATAGATTAAGATGGTTCGGGCATGTATTAAGGAGGGAAGAGACTGAGGCAGTAAGATTAGTAAGGGAAATGCATGTTGTTGGTAAGATGGGGAGAGAAAGACCGAAAAAGAGATGGGGGGATGTGATGGCCAGTGTTATGAGGAAGGTGGGAGTAAGTGAAGAAAATGCGGGAGATTTAAGTGTTAAGTGGAAGTGTAGGACCAGGGTGGCCGACCCCAAATATTTGGGTGAGAAGACGAAGGAGAAGGAGAAGAAGGAGATTTAGGTTCTGAGCGTAGCTACAGAGTGGTTTTACAATGATGTTTATTTTTTCCCCTGTTATTATATTTACTACCAGAAGGTAATGCACCGATCATTACACTAGTATACACGGTTTTCTGTGGAAAATTTCATCTAGTTAGGGTACTCCGAAGAGGTAATTCTTTGATTTTCTTAACAGTATTTGAATGCGTAAGGAAAAACTACAGAACAAATGAGGTAAAAAACGGCATATATACGATTTATATTATATACAATTTCTTCGTAATTTCGAATATGATGACATGAAAATCTTGGAATTTACATCCAATATCTAATTTAGTAATATATTTACGTTGATTAAGTTTTTTTTTCAATTTTTTTGCAATTTTGGGCTATTTATAGATATTTTAGATTTCGATATTTCTAAGTCCTATAAACGGTTATTTTGGATTTTAAGGCCTGAAAATTTTATACAGCCCTAAATATACGTTACTCTAACTAAATTCAAAAATCTCGAAAATCCGTAGTCAAGATTTTTTTTTTATTTTCATTTAAATGTTTCCGAGAAATCTATCAATTTTGAGGTATTTAAGTCCAAATTTTTGGTAAAATGAGATTTTAATACCTGAAAAAATGTAATATAACGTTAGTCGTGCATTAATTTAACTAAATTATAAAAAATTGACGGGAAAAAAGTATTTTAGATGATTCTGAAAGTAGCGAAGGAGCTATTGGTTTTACAATGATGTTTATTTTATTTCGCTCATGTCCCATAGTAACTTTGCACTAATGAAATTGCCGCTTTTTTATTTTTATTTTTTTTTTTTAAAAGGAGGGAACGAAATTTTCTTTCGTAGTTTTATGCTATATGATATTATAATTTATATTAAAAGTTATGTATACTACACCGAAGCTACGCTCAGAATCGTTTTATTGAATGCAATGATTTATCATTGCATTCAAATGAAATACATCCATCAAGAGTATCCTGCCCAGTAGCGAAGTGCATCCACCCTTACTGACACCCGACGAGCAAAGTGCACCTTTTTTTCACATTCATTATCTATTATATTATGCGTTATAATAATTATGTTATCTGAACAGACTTCTATTCATTAAATACTAATACATTATATAAGATCTTTGATCACCCCCTTGAGCTACGGTAAAACATTTCCAAAAAGTGAACCAGTTTTCCTGCATAATTTATATTTTTATGCAGTGTTTATCCCGACCACGTTACACGTCCGCGGGTTTATTATAATGTCGAAACAACGAGCCTCGATGCAACGAGTTTATCAGAAAATGATATTACTGTGCAAAGTATCTATGCTGTCTGGTAAATTGTGAAATTTTGAATTCCAGAATAATTATTACGTATAGGTACAATATATAAAAAGTCGTATTATTTATTGCGCGAAATTCTTCAATAAATATAATAATCTTTATTTCTGTTGATTCACACGATTGCTTATGTGGTATTAATGTAATTTTACTAGAGGTGGGTCAAACAGTTCAGAGTTTGAATAATCGAACCGATTTTCAAGAGTTGGGTTCGGGTTCGAAATTCGAACAATTTAGTAGTAAAAAGTTAAGCCGATCCAAACTTCATAATATGAATATATATATATACATATATATCTTATTTTGAACAAGACCAAAAGAGGCACCTTTTTTCATCGATAGCACCTTTTGGTTCTTTACGTACATTTTTATTAAATATATTTTTCATTAATTTGAAACTTTACAAGAAATCCAAATTGATAAATTTAAACAAAACAACTACATCAATTTTAAAATTTTAAAATTTAAAAAAAAACATAAGAATACGTTGTTTTTATAAGACGATATAATTATTTGCATTTTGTTATTGGTACTCTAACAAAATTCAGTACTCTATAAGATATAATAGTATTTATATAATTATTCAAAGTTAAAAGTGTAAAAGCTTATTGTAAAATGTGATTTTTGTGTTGTTATAAGGGAAAACATATATTATAGGTATTGAACATAGTGTAAATTTTAGAACAAGAAGTGTATCCAGTGGCGTGTTTAATGTAGAAAGAGTTATAATACAATATTGAAGGAAAAATTTAAAACCAGTTTATTTTATTTTATAAAATGTTATATACCTAATTTATAAGATTAATTATGTTAATCTCAATCAACAAAATTACGTCAAATTCAAACACTAATTAAAAAAAAAAATAGTGAAATTTGGATCTATTCTTTAAAAAAAATAAAATTAATGACAAAAATACAACATTTTGTGTTACTATATAAGTTTATATTTTCTCTTATCATTTTATAAGAATTCAATTAAAATTCATCTAAAAAACCTATTTAGATATAATCTTATTCACATACTATAATCCTGGAGAGCAACGACGAATATAAAAGTCTGAAATAATCGAAGGTACCTTTGATAATTAATTTTTTTAAAAAGTCATTTTACCAAGAAATATTAGTTTAAATAAATACATAATATCGAGTAATGTTATACGATTACAGGCAATGCAAAGAAGGGGATTTCGTTTTTGTATCGCAGTCTATAACAGTGCGAGAATGACCTCAGACATAAATGATAAATATATTTTATCTCGATAAAAACAGATAATGTTTTTTAAATAATCGGTTATTAGTTTAAATATATAATATATTATACACAGTTTACATTTTATTTATAGATTTCAATTAAAAATGTAATTAAATATTATATATTTCTAAATATAAAGTAACAATATTGGTTTATTATACATATTATTGGTATTAGCACACAGATATTAAAATGTAATGTTGTTGTATAATAATGAAAATTTTTATCACAGCTCTACGTACAATATATGCATACAACATAAAACATAATAATTAATAATAACAATAATAATAAGTAATATAAATGATAAAAGGCATCAGTTATGATGAGAGTATTTTGCTGTACGCATAAGATACTAATTGTGGATGTATCGCATTAAAAAAAAAAATAAATAAATACGATTCTGAGCGAAGCATCAGTGTACCATACATAACTGTTAATATTAATGATGTTATTCAGTTATTCGTGATTAAAAAATAAATAAATTATATAAAAACCGATCTAGATAATACAATTATTCATCTTAGACCGTAATACAGATAATTTTTTACTATTTACAGAACATTATTTGTCTAGGCAAGATAACGATATTTTTATCTAGATACATACTATCGTATATCCAAATAAGTATCAACATTGATAAGAATATTACTACTGCGATTAACGCCGACAGATGCAGAGTAGATGCCGATGAATAAGTCGTTGAAGTTTTCTCGTCTGGAATGGTATCATAACTGGTCTATTGCTATTCAGAAGGAACTTGTGTAAATTATTGCCACCGGGCACTGACCTATAGTAACGTCGCAGTAGGGTTCTTTGGCCCGTCGGAAGTCTACACGAGCCCATCGCAAAACGAATAGGATTTGTGAGTAATTTATCAGACTCAACTATTTACATATATATGTGTGGGTGTGTGTGTGAATCCATTAATAACGGTATATATATACAGTGTTAATTTGATTACCTTAACTTACCACGTTGGTATAAACGTTATCCACAAGGACCCCGCACACAATGTTCCAAAATTCCAAAAAAAAAAAATAAATAAAAACGAAAATTGGTAACAAAACATTTTCAGAATTATTTGTTTTTAGTTCTACAACAATAGATAGTTCACATTCACATAAACGCATATCGAATTTTTTCATTTTCCATCATCCGTATTCGTGAGCCCTAAACTTTCGAATCTATTTACGTACAAATGTATAAAATGTCACCAATGTTTCCTTAAGTTTCAATTACCCGTGCGTAGACGATATTGTGTTTTTAAAAACGGACGAGTGGCGGGTAAATGCAATTCACTCGTTGAATGTGATACTGGCGGTGGATTTATGGAATTTGATAAATCATTTTATGCGAACCATCGGCGTACCTTTATAACGTTATTATTATTATTTTAGCATTTATATGGCTAATAAAAATTACGATATATATATATATATATATATACTATGAATACTATAGTGTCATAGTAAATATTCGGTGTGAATTTCAAGTTTTTGGTCGTCTTTTTTATTTTCCAATTTATAACAACATTCGGTATTTTTGCCGTTATAAATATTATAATATGTACCGCATACATATAATGAAAACTATTCATGGTAACCGACTACGTAGATGAAAATATATAATAGAAATTTATAACTACCAAAAATACCGAAAGTCATTGTAAATAAAATATACAAAAAATCAATATAATCTTGGAATATTTTATTGTTACCCTAATGTAACTTTTACATTTCATTTTTTTGTAGCAAGTTAAATTATATATCATTCTGATATAAGATATTTTTTTCGTAAATCCAATCATTTATCAAATATATTTAAATAATCATAAAAAACCCAATAACGTACTGTACGAGGTTTTCCATCGAAGATCGGATTACACATAGTCTTAAGTACTAAATCGGACGTTAACTTTTTTGAGAATTTTAATCTTTTGAAAAAGTGTGATTGAAAATATTTAGTCACTTAGGAGTGCGTCGATGTTGAAATTATATTTGCACCCAATGGACGAATTTTCTGCGGGCACTCCTGAAAAATTGGTATTTATTTTTTTGATCAGTATTTCGGATCGATCCGTTTTTTTTCCATTTCTAGAACACACGTGACGGCGACTTTCTCGAGACCCGAGAGAGTAAAACTAGACTCCGCTAAGCTGTTGTGTAAAATATTAAAAAAAAAAAAAAAAAAAAAAAAAACCCCACCAAACCGGAGCAGCATTCTACCTGGAAATTACGGATAAATCGTGAATAGTTTATATTTTCCCCACGACGTCACGGGACAACATGTGCAATAGGCAGTAATGAAAATTTCAATTTTAATTACACGGACGTCGACGAGAAGTATATTATTTATGTTGTGGATATCGTTGTCGCCGGAAAGAGGCATTTTAATAATACATAATAATATATAGTGATCGCGTGCGTGTTGACAACGTTTTGCGTATACGGTAGTGGTATAGTCTATAAATATATTATTTATAAGACGACGAACCCCATCGACACGATCTACATAATATGCATATGAAACGGTTAAAACACAACAATTAATGGTTTTTTCCATGGAATTCGGACAAACGTACGCGTGTGTTTTACACGTGTTTCTATCTGTACATTGTTCGTATTAAATAATTAATGAGATATGAATACAAAAAAATGTATTATTTCTTCGAGCAGAAATAGAGGTTATAATATAGTGACGAAAATCCCAAAACGTCCATTTCCAGTACGATACAAAACAAGTACAGTGCCTACACCTGTAATCACGTTCATTTTGCGAGATAATCAAAATCGAATAGAGTTTACGAACAATTTTGCATTTTATAAACGATTCGTTAATAATAATCGACGGCCCGTCGTGTCCACATTTTGCGTCGTCTCGTTATTCTTAGGGGTTGTACGTATGGGTTTTAGACTCGGGCGGAGCGAGAGATCTTTCAGTTTTACAAATTATGTTTATATTTATTTACATTTTTGCGTACAGCTTTTCGACCGGAAAATTTGACCCACCCGCTACACGCGTATACCTACTCATATTTTGTTAGTGATATATGCGATCAGCTGATATTTACAGGCTGTAAAAAACGTACGGAACATTACGTTTTTCTCGGTTTCTAATTAATATTTTTGAATTCTGATTTTTGCATATTGTCAGACACTATAATACGCATATTTTAATTAGCTTTTCAAATATCTGTCCCGCTTAATTTATGAGATTAATAATCTCAATTTTCCATTTTCAAACGGCACCCACTATATTTTTTAAAATATTTTTATAGAAATAAAAAAAATAAAAAACGTTTGCGTTTAAAAATTCAATTTATATCAAATATTTTTCAAATTATCTGTATTTTATTGAAATAAAATTAGGAATTGAAACTATAAACAATATTTTAAACTTGATACAATAATTGTACTAGATAATAAAATACCTGTATTTTAATTTTGTTTAAAAAAAAAAAATGTTAAAATTTATGAATAGGCCATGCCACAACATTAATTTTACAAAATATTCATTGGTTTTTAGCAAAACATATTCACTGAATGGAGACGCTATCTAAAATGAAAAAAAGTCATAAGTTCACTAATAATTTATCATTAAAACCTTCTGAGAAGTTTATGAATAATTTACATTCTGCAGAAGTTTGTTTAGCATAAGTGGCGCTGATGTCAAATTCTGTGGTATTTGTAAATATATAAAATGTTTTTTTAAATGTTATTAAAATGGATTAAGCAAATAGAATATTTAAAATACCGAACACTGGGATAAACGAAGTTGCATAAGATTTCTATGTTGTACCCATATAGAAAAGTTTCTATAAAGATCAAAAAAATATTTAAAACAAAACAATCTAATCCGAGAAATGCCCGGGAATTCAGCTAGTACTTTATAATTTATTTTTAGATTTTTGACTTGTTCGAAAAACGCGTAAGACAAAAATAAAAACAGATAGCGGAAAAACGGGTTATTTCCTAGTAATTCTACAAACAAAAAAAAAAACGAAAAAAATATATAAAAAGTATGAAATTTTCACAAAGTTTAGAAATATATTTTGTTATATACGTTATATATTTAAAATTTTTTGGGTCTTTTTTAATGTTATAAAGATTTGTGTAGGACTTGGAGTAGGAGTTTTGTCGTGAAAAGTTTTCTGATGGAAAATGAATTCTAATAAATATTATTCATTATAGAACATTATAGAGATAACATTTCAAATCTTCCAGTAGTTATATTTTTAACTATTAAATAATAATAATATACATTCTTGCCCAATAAGACCGAAGGAATTATGGAATAATTTTTACCGTTTATATTTGAACGGCGTTTCAATTTCATTTTTTATTTTTGTAAATAATAGTAATAGTTAAATGCGATGAATTGTTTAAAAAATTCATACATACTCGATTTTTGGTGGACATAAAAAAATACAATTTTATTGACACATATTCCTTGAACTGATATTCTTGAAGAAACTAATTTGTAATTTTGTTTATTATATATATTATAATAATATATTTCAGTCGGTCACCGCACATTGTACGGATGTGGGCACCGTAACAATTTCATTTAAAATCTACAATTTGACAAAAAATCCCCAATTATTTGATTGGGATTTATTATTTTTTCAAGATCATTATAACGATATTTTAGTTATCTAAAAATAGTCATTAGTAGTGAGGTTAAGAAGTTCGTGTACCATGAATCTGTTAAACAGAAGGATGACAGCATTGAGGAGGTTATGAAATAGAGGATAAGGTGTGGAATTTGGACGGACATAATTAATATATATGTCACATAGTTTGTGTAATAAAATGATTTCAATTAAATTCAAGAGTAAAATTCATAAGCCAGTTGTTGGAAATTTTGGTCAGTAAATAAAAAAATACAACTCAAAAGGAGTGTAGAATAAATGAGAATACTGATGTAAACGAGTGCAGTGACGAGAAAAAACATAAAATACGTATATAAATGACTCCATACATGATCAGTAAAATTATAAATAAATATTGTTAAAAAATAAAATATTAAAAATACATAAATTTATCATTATTTAATCAATTTAAAAATTTTTAAAATAACATGACTGTGTTAGTCCCTTAAAATGTAGCAAAAGAATTGTTTGGATAGTAGATAAAAACAAGAGAATAGATTAAGATGTCTCCGGCTTTTTTTTAAGGAGGAAAGAGGTATTTGTATTAAAAAAGATAAAAGAAATGAATATATTGAACAAAAGAAGTGAAGAATAGCCAAATAGTAATTATTAGATGTGACTGGAAAAAAAATACAATGGTAATATTGATAAAAATACAAATTCAATAGATAAAATCACTGATTATACGATTGAAAAACATTTTATTAATTTTACAATTGTCTATTTGTCATTTTCTTTAAAAATATCTAATGTCATATAAATTTAACGAATATAATGAGTTTAATAAAACTTATCATTCATGTAAAATTTTAGCTGTTGTTGAGAGGAGAAAATAAATATTATTTTACACATATTAAATCAATGTGATACACTTTGTTTTTGTTCAGATAAATTATGATTATCACCAATTTAACAATATACTATGAAATTGATAAAAATATATTTATAGATCTAATAATATTTATATTAATTTAATAATGTTTTGTTGATATAACGAATGGTAGATTTATTGTTAACACATATTAAATTATATTTTTTCCAGTGTAGTATAAGTGATAAAAATGCAGAAGATCGAATTAAGGGAAAGCTACACTCAAATTACCGGGTTTATCGAGAAGTAGGCAGGAGAAGAAATAAAACATTTATTGTATGCTATTTATATGAAATTTAAAGAAAAATGAAAATGAAATGAATCAAATATTTTCACATATTTTAAAATGTATTTAAAAATAGACATGTGTAAGTACCATTTTTATTGTAATACAATCAAAATATTTAAAAAAAAATATGTTTATGCAACTGTGTAACTTAAAATGAACATAGAAACAAAGTAGTAGTACTATTTGCAAAATGAGAAGAAAAATTATTTGTAAAATCGCATTAACAAATAATAAATATTGCGTAGAAAAAAAAGCGTATTTGGTAAATATTAAATTTGTAAAATCGAATTTCAATGTGACATCGAAAATGGTTTTTTTCTTTTATACTATTTATGTTATTGTTTATGTCTGAATGTTTATTATATATTATGTAGAATTTGAGTTCTGAAAATACTATTTCGCTACGAAAACTTGTCAGAGAAGTGTCAGTGACTTATTGTCCGTGTTTTATATGTAAATACATATACAAATATTCAAATATGTATATTTTTTTTTTTTTCATATTTTGCAAACGCTCATAATTCACTAATCCTGCCGTACCTGTGGAGTCAAAATTCCTCGTTGGCTGCAGGTCACACGCAGTCTACCGGTAACCGTCCTTATTTCCCGTTGTATATTCATCATTTATCGTTATTAATTTTTGATATTAAATTCTACCCTATTATTATACATACCTGTACCCACTAGCGTCTAGCTGTTTACTATAATATAATATATACGTGCAGTAGTGGCCCACGTAATTTTTTTTTTTAAGCAAAATATAGAAATAATAATTACCCCATATGATCACAATTTTAAGCCAATTTTCTCGGAAAATCGACTAATCTCAAAAATGGTAAATTAATAAGACCAATAAAACGGTTATTCACATAATTTTCATAGAAAACGCTTGAAAATTGTCGAGAAGGAAATCGATTAAAAGCATTTTCACATTTTATAATTTTTGTGTCCAGTGCTTTCTAGCCTCAACCCCTAAATTCACCATTGCACAAGTCATAAGTTTAGAAAACTATAAATTCATTTACTTTATTAAATTATAAGAAAAATTTTTAATCTACGAAATTATAATGAAATTTTCGTCTTGCTTATACCATATTATCGGAAATTTCCTGTAGTTATCAGAATTAAACCTGTCTCCCAAGCCGTTGTGTTATAACATGTACTATGGGTTATTGTCCATTTTATAATGATGCAACCAAGGGGGCAGAATTTGAGTCCCTATTGGCACACGTAATAGTAAAAAATGTATATAATTGATAAAGAAATCGTTAATTATTATATATAAATATATTGATAAATATTGGTTGAAGAATAGATTTTAGAATATAAAATATTTTTCATATATTATTATAAAAGAGATGACAGAAGACAGACTATTAACATCGTATTAGATTTTATCGTTTTTATCAACTTATAAATACCTTGAAATTACAAAAGAAAAAAAAAATACTGAGAAAAATAATCGTATTATATATTAGTATCCACCTTAGTCATTATCTGAAACGTACATTTTCACTATTGCGCCACTTCAAATTCATGTATATATATATATATATATATATATATATATCAGTATTACTCGTACATAAGCACATGATAGTATTCTAACGATATGTATTATAATTTATATTATAATTTTTTTTTATATTGCGAATAAATAAAATATTTTTTTTGACATAAAACCTTCCCCATCATAGGCGTAGAGTGATCAATATTTTCGAGGGTTCTAAATGGCCTATTCGATTCTGAGGGTAGTGAGAATGATGAGATTTTACATTGGTGTTTATATTTTTTGAAAATTTTCGACCAGAAGTAGCCGTGGAGAAGCTTTGGCATTGGAACGTTATCGATAGTAAATTGGCTCTAGATGGTACCCTATACATAACATTTTCAAATTTTTCTAGTAGTTTCCTTAGGAAAGAAGAAAAACTTCCTTATTCATTCTGTACAATCTATGTAGCATATATGCATACGTATATTATACACAAACTACCTATTGTACCTATGGTATATGACTAACATACATATCGTATATATACTTATAGGGTATATACTGACAAATTAAGTATTTAATTTAATGAATTTATCCAATTGTATAATTTCTATTGAAATTATCTCGTTATACTAAAATTCTAATGGGGTTAAAAATATTATTTATAATAATCAACAGTTATTTTGTGAATAATTGCAAAAGATTAATTTTAGAATATTTTCCGTTACCTCTTTCTCTGCCATGAACGTTATTATTACTGCCATTATGACGTACTAATGTATAAAGTCGTTATAATGCATGGTATAAGCTCAGCGATAGTTTCGTCAAACAAGAAAAAATGAACAAAAATTTGGATACGTCATTATCATTTATATGTTCATTGGCATATAATGAAAATTATTTAAATTTGTATTCAATGTATTGCATCCCAAAATGTGAAAACCGATATTGATAACGTGCTGCATGTTATCAATTATGAAATGTTATTCAGATTTCAATTATTTATATTTCGGTTGTAATTGTTATTGTAATAAGTGAAAAACACGATGAATTCGATATTTCGAGAACCCCCGGCGAAATAAAATTTCGAACTTGAATAAGTAATTAGTAAAAAATTATTTAAAAAATTTTGAATTTCGGGGGTCGGTTTTTCTGTAAATTAAAAAAAAGTCTAATTCGTCTGACCCTAGGGCGTAGCCAGGGGGAGGTTATAGCCCCCCCTCCCATGGGCCAATGCCGTGTAGTTGTAGTTTTGTTATATTCTGTAGTTGTAATTTTGTTAATAACAATTATTAGAAATGGACGATAAAAGAAAAAAATGTATGAACACAATCATTGTAATGCAATAAAAAAGAAAAGTTCAAAGAAGATAACGTTCAAATGTTTGATCAAAATACTCTTGGAAGACTACAATTATAGCAGTTTGGGGATCCTAATAGTTAAAATAAAATATATATTATAAAAATAACAATACTTTATGATATACATAATAAAAAATTAATATATATTATAATAAATATATAAAAATAAAATATACCTAGAATATTCATAAAATGTTTATAAAAGCAAAAAGAGTTTCGTCTATAAGTCATCATCAGGTTAACCTATACATCATTATTTACCAAGAGGACGTTACACATACGAGTTTGAAGGAGTTCTGTATGGGAAATTTTTATGAAATTTTAAGAAGAATAAAAATCCTAAGTTATTTTAAAATAAATCTGTGTTAGTACCACTTTTTATTGTTTGTGTAATCACGATATTTTTTAACAAAACTGTTAAAATATTATGTCAATGCTATAATATTGTGTCAAAGTTTAGTTTCTTAATTATAATTACAGCTCAAGAACAATTTTTTCTCGCAAAACAGTTTTTACGATAAAATAATGCATGTGTGGCGTCCTCTTAATAGTATCAGGTTGTAGCCTGATGATAACTTATAGTTGAAACTAGTTGATACCTTTATAAACATTTTACGAATACTTTAGGCATATATTATTTTTAAATATTTTTTATAATATATATTCATTTTGTATTATATAATATATAAAATATTGTTATTTTAATAATATAGGTAGGTACTCTTACCTATATATAAATAATTTTCTTTTAAAATTATTTCCTAATTATTATTATTATATTTTGTGTTGTTTATTGTATATATTGTATATTAAACCAATATAATTTTTGACACTTTTAAGATTTTAGTTATCTTAGATTTTATTATCTACATAGGTAATATGTGATCTTAGCCTCCCCCATACGAAATTCCTGGCTACGCCACTGGTCTGACCCATACAGGTTGTAGAGGAGTAACAAGTGGCTGACCGTGATAGGATTAATCGTATCGTATAATATTTTTTTCTTGTTATAATCAACGAATATTAATTTTGAAAACATTATCGTTCTTCAATATTTGCCGCGTGGTTTTATTCCCTTTGATTTATATAACTCTCCCCTCGCCTCATCGTGAAAGATGGTATAACTGTCACTACACAGGGTTTGGGCGCCACTTTGTACTGAAAAAAAATCATGCACAAATAAACGACAATAATATACATATATACGTATATATATATATATATTTATATACGCAATACGTGATACTGTTGTAAGAGCACTGTTGTGCGCCAAACATAAATAAATTACCGGCACGGTATTTTTAACAAACGATAATAACCTGTAGGCCGTTTCGGTCCGGTGATTTATACGCGCCGATATGGCCGGGACGGACCCGGTTCCACGTGCATAATATATTATAATATGTAATATCGTGTAATATATTATGCGTACGGTCTCACCTACAGTGGACGTCGGCACTGGTAGTAATATCGACGGGATCGAATAAATTAACCGCGTGTGTGCGCGATGCACGACGGGCACGCCGCGCATAATATTATACCATTACATTGTATTGTACGCGTACTGTACGCGGACGCGCGTTATGTGCCGTTTGTCCGCAGCGCGCCCGACGACGGTAATTTATTATTATCATACCCACTCCGAACACGCATGCACCGTGCGGGTCCCCTCCGAAAAATCGTGGACTGTGATAATAATCGTATTATATCATTTCGCCCGTATCGCCGAGCAATAACAACAACAACAACAACTACTACTACGACCATAATGGTAATAATGGTAATAATGGTAATAATAATAATAATAATAATAATGACGCTCGACGCTGTTTGCAATACAAATAATAATATCGTATTGTGCATGCGAATTATTATACGCATTTGTAACAATATTATAATATATATATATATATATATATAATATGTATACGTATACGAATTACGGATAATAATAACGAAAATATATACACGTTCAGGTAGATTACTTTACGGCGTAATACACCGCCAACACATTATTATACAACTATTTCGGTGCCCGACTCGGGTAATTTACACACTCCGTCCTAAACGACACGAGTGCGTAATAATATACGGGTAAATCATTTTTCGTAAATAATTAAGTACCGTTAACTTTCGGTCGCCGTTTTCCACATTTGACATTGTAATAACGCCATTGTACAACGGTAGTTGTACGAGTTTAGTTTCATCTCCAGTAAACCCGCTTTAGGCTGGCTGCTATGGTTTTAACTGAATTGCACTAAAAACCGACTAAACTCAATTAAGAAACTCGATACTCTAAAAATAGGAGTGTAACGGAAACGCGGTAGAGACCTTCGCACAACAATACAGTAATGAAGAAGGAACAGGACGAGTAGAGACGGGACCCGCAGGGACGAAAATCCGGAAACCGCTAACACGATCATCTGGAAATGAACCGAACGAGAGACGCTTATAGCTGGGCGGTTCTCCAGCACCGTTCCGAGGAGTGAACGAGGTCAGCGGACCTGGATACGGTCCTTGTCACCAACAAGGATGTAGAAAAATGAAAATATTGTTCTAATGTAGGGGAAAGGAAAGTGAGATTTTAATTTTTAAACATTTGTAGTAGAATAGTGTCTGGAGTTCAGATTTATATGCATTTTCATATTTTTTTTTTCTTGAGAGATACATGAAAAAAAAGTTTGTAGTGCATATAATTGCATATTTGAAGATTTTGCATATTTAAGCATATTTTTTTTAAATAACTGTCATATATAAGTACATGTTTTTTAACAATTGTGCTCGAGAGATGTTGAGATCTATAAAAAAAATATTTATTTTATCTCTTTAGCTTTAAACGAAAAATCAATGTTCAGTTTTCGGAATATATTAAAGATAGATTATGCGATAATTCATTTATTCTTATATCTTTATAGGTATTGTTTTTTTCTTGTAAAATTCTGCATATTTTTACTTATTATATATGTAGCTATATATAAACATAAAATATATCTAATTTATGAAAATATTAACATGAATAGTTTAAAAAAATATACATGGTACATTATTCCTTGACTTAAAAATAGCACAAATATGTTTTTATTATTCCATTTTAATTTATAGCAAAATATATTTAAGAAAAAAAATGTTTTGAATATTTTTATTTAAAAAACTTATTTTTGTATATTTCTTGAAAATTTCAAAAGCGTAATATAGATGCATAAATTGATATTAATTTAAGCTTCTTAGCTGCTTAAATATCCGAACTTTTTTGTTATTAATGTTTGATTTTGGAAAAATGTATATAATATGTTTAATTTGAAAAGTAATAACATCCAAATTTTGTTTTAAGTTTTTCTTATTATGGTCTTTAAAAAAACAAAATCGTCTCACCATATCACTGGGAAAATGGGGTAATTTTTTATATTGTCATATTGTCGGGGTAAATTGGCTTTATGTAAATATAATACACAGATAGATACATTAAATCAATGACAACACAAGTTTTTTTTCCACATAATGTATTAAATTACTTTTTTTTTTTTTTTTTTTTGCTCATTAATTGTATGATTTTGTTTAATATATAAAAAAGTGTACATATTGTTATCGTTATTCTGTTTTACCTAACCGTATATGTGTTGATTCAAAACTAAATTGATTTTAACAGAAACTTATTATAAAAAAAAAATTATAGATGATTACAGGCGAGAAGAAGTGCTATTACTCATTTAACCAACCTGTGTAGGCCATTACATTAAATGGATATTACAATTTTATTAATATCGCCAACTCACTTGAAATAATGATATTTCACATTAATTATCATAATAAAACATTCAATTTCACAAATGTATTTAATGTACTACAAAAATAAAGAATGGACAATTTATTATCCAATAATGAATTGGTATTCAATAATTAAATGTTACTTACAATAAGTCCGTACAATAGATGTTCGATGCCAATATTATCAATACGGTTGTATTAAAAAATGATGATAAAAAATTACGGTTTTATCTCTATTACTTCAAACTTCAAAAATTAAATATTTATTATATATATATATATATATATATATATATTTATAAATATTTTTTTTAAATTTTATACTGTGGTAGAAAACAGATATTTAATCTTGTAAATAGTTCAAATTGATTCACTAACTTACCATCTTCTTCACTAAATATATGTAAAAACAATATACAATTTAGCCAGAAATGAACTATTTTTTCGGATGATCGAAAAAGGCTGTAATTCGTTATTTTAAATAAACGATAGAAAATAGTGGCGAAATTATTGACGTCTATTACATTCCAGTCATGGACACCATGTTTTATAAGACTAAAATAAAATCTTCATCACATTCAATTAAACACAATAATATACTCTACTATGCTCAACTACACACAATTAAATTAAAAAAAAAAAAAAAGTTCAACTTAATAGAACTAGGTATACTCAACTAAATAATATACCAATTACCTTAGAAATTATTTCATATTCTATATTTAAATCATATGCATATTAGTCTGATTCTTAGTTAAAAAAGAAGTAGAAAAAGTTAAATATTTTTCATGCTGGATCTCGCCATTTTTTTATTACCATAAGAAAGTAATATTTGTGAAATTTGGTCATGATCACCCATCCTCTTCCTATTCTGCAAAAATGCTGAAACTTTTTCAAAGAAAGTAGTTCTATGGTTTTTTTTCAAAATTAATTATAAAAAACTGTAGTTTTTTAGCAAAAATATAAATTTAACATCGAATAATTTTATATCTGGATAATTATATTGAATCTAAATAATTATTTTACAAATTTGTTTGTAAGCTTAATATTTATAAAGGATTAAAAATAATATAAATGGTAACATTTATCTTTTAACTGTTATTTAAATATATTTGAATGACAGTTGAAGATATGATAAAATGTCTTTAAAAATAACTTATAATTTTATTCCTTGAAAACAAGGTAATTAGTCAAAATTTCATCAGATCAACAATTTTATTGTTATACTGATATATTTATATAATATTAAATTATCATCTAAATAATAGCTATATTAGTTTTTTCTTTTTAATTTTCAAGTTTTTTTAAGTTCATTTTAATAACCATGGCATTTAACTTAAAAATAATAATAGGTAAATATGACATAAAATGTAAAACGTAAAGATTTCTACAAGAAATAAGATTTAAAAATAATTTTAATACATATTTAATTGATAATTTAAATAAATAAACAAGTAAAATAAACTTAGGTAAATCATTAAATTCAAAATGCTAATTTTTTATTTTTGATTAGTTTGATAATATTTACGAATAATCACAGTAAAATTTGAAATTAAAATTCTTAAAATAAAAGTAATTTTTAACGATTTCATTAGTGTAATAATTACTATTAGAGATATTTAATCGGCTTATATTACCTATCGAAAATAAAAAAAATCCAAGATAAATGTTATTTAGTTATTTCTCTTACATATCTAAAATATTTTTATTATAAAAGGTAACTTTTCTTTATGTTTAAGGAAACTATTAGAAGGATAAAAAAATCACTTTTTCAAAGTGACAACTAATGTTCAAAAAAGTGTAATCATACAAAATTGAAAAAATATATTTAAAAAAAACACGTCATTGTAAAAGCAACAAATTTATATTCATATTTGTACGTTTTTATTATTTTACTTCGATGTCTTTTTCACAATAAAAACGAAATA
This sequence comes from Pemphigus obesinymphae, assembly GCA_025469235.1. Classification (NCBI taxonomy): domain Eukaryota; kingdom Metazoa; phylum Arthropoda; class Insecta; order Hemiptera; family Aphididae; genus Pemphigus; species Pemphigus obesinymphae. Next base: position 32,374 of record JAIPRL010000944.1, on the reverse strand, counting down.
TTTACAACTTGTTCGCAGTATCTATTCACCCAAATATTATAAGGAAGAAGTGCATGTAAGATAATTAAAATAAATCGAAAGACGTAATAAATGTTCATTATATAACAGTTTCTTGTAATAAAAATTGCTTTTTATTTTTGTTTTCGGTGAATTATTCATTGTGTTTCGCTATACATTTTACAGATGTTTTAGCAAGTCCTAATTTATCACTGTTTAAAATAATACGTCAATTGAGCACCTTCAAATATTGTTTTAATCGTCCTGTTTTCTTGATTAAATTTAGTTATTTTGTTTAGATACAATAGAACTGAACAATACGTTTGGATTCTGAAGAAAAGCGGTGCACCTTCTCATAACCAACCGCAAAAGACCGAAATAGAAATAAAATGAGTAAATAATATTTTATATAATATAGTATTTTAATGTGATTTCGTATATATTTTATATTTTTCTGTTTCACAATAAAAGTATCGTAACAGCTGGTCGTTCTATTAAGAATTATATTAAAGTTTAGTGCATATTTTTATTAAAATTTTTACTGGTTTTTTTATGATTTTTTGAGGCATTGAATTCCTCGGTATTCTGTGCATTTATTACGAGAAATTATATTAATTATCTTAATTATCGTTCGAGTTAATCTTTTATAAATGTGTATCATTAGTCTATATTTCTATACCTACTTAAATAACATAATTGCGAGTTATTGAAAATTATTGTGGTAAAATTAAGGATAAAATTAAAATTACACATATTATTTTTATTCCTTGCACGTAGATAATTAAGTTTTTCATTATAACAAATTTGAAAAAAAAAACATTCAAAATTCTATACAGTATATGTAGAGAATACCAAAAGATCCGTGATTATATTAAGTCTTATTCGATGACAAGACGTATTTTTAGTAGGTGTATATATTATTTTTTAATACACCACAGCCTTAGTAAAAGTCAATTTTTTTACGGAAATTCTCATTTATTTTTTACAACGCATTTTCTTAATGCAGTGGTGTCAGAACATTTGGCCATTTCTTAGTGCGATAATAGTTACGATACGACACTCGCGTAGCAATGTATTTTGAACAATCTGTTAAGAGTTATTTTAATGTAAGTTGCAACAATTTAATATCATAGTAGTAAAGAATTATAAAACGTATAAATTGTTTTATTATGAAAAATATACATCATCAAAATTATATTTGCGAATATATACTTTTTAAATTTTAATACATTTTTTTGTAAACGCGTTGTTGAATAATATTGATTTAATATTCTATAAAATAATATATTGTATATTCGATAATAACTATTTATTATTTTGTTTATCAACAGTTCGAATAAACTTTTGACTTTTTCACATAAGGCTCGTTCTTTATTTATTTATGTTTAACCATATGCACACATTTGGAACAAAGTTTTAAGTATATTATTTTCGTCATTTTCCCTATAATATTTTATATTTATTCATATAATTACCGAAATGTCACTATCATATTCTCATACTTTGAAGTCTGAAAATGACAACGTCGATAAACACATATATGTAGAATAGAAACACGACAAAAAAATGCATAATGAACAAAATAAACTTTTCGGGGCAAAACTTATGTATTGTGACAAATTATTTGTTTTGTACGGTTTGAAGTTGTTATTTAATATAATAAATTATTAATTCTAATTCGTTAAACATATATAATGTATCATATGCTATATCAACATTTTCAATTGAACAAATTCAAAATCATTATGAAAAATTATCTTTTTGAAATTTGTTTAGTAAACATTTTACAATAATATAACGACATTGTAAATATCAAATTTGTTTTAGTCTGAGTTTTGCTGATAGGGGGATATTTTTTGTATTTAGTAGTGGGCGGAAATGGGGAGATATTGTAGACCTTAAAATTAACTAATTCATATTTTACATATGAAAAACAAATTGGTAATTTTTTTGGGTCGAGTTAATTTTTTTTTTAAATTTAGTTCATTTTTACTACCTATGGATTTTAATTTACTTGTTTATTTTGTTTCACAGCATTCGATAAAATACGGATTGATACAGATTTTCAATCATCTACCGCCGTGACGGCATAATCCAACGTCATACCGCGGTCCTTTCCCACCGACCTCCCTTAGTTGTTGTTTTTTTTTGGAGGGGAGAGGGGAAAGAGGGTTTATGATTGAATTTAATACCATAATATTATAGTATTAATACATAAATATTATTATAGTATTATTAAAAAAGCGGCCAAAAAATTTTACTTCAATATTAAAATAATATTATTTTAATGATTTTGTAATGAAATAATAATATTACGCATTACAATTATTGGAATATTCAAATAATATTATTATAATTATATTTTGCTTCATATCGGAGTCTATAAATATATATATATATATATATATGTACAATAAACTATACAAATTTATAATAATTAGTTGGTAAATTTATTTCTACGAAATTCTTCTGGACATCGTTATATAGAGTATTAATATAATATAATTGAAGAATATATCCAAGTCTGAAATCTGAGAACTCGCAGTTGTTATGGCGGAAAATTTTAATTAACGTATTTTTATTAATAAAAAAAAAGTTAAAAAAAAGAGTATAGTGATAAAATGGCCGGAGTTTCCTTTAAAGAACATTACATATATATATATATATATATATATATATAGATATATATGATTGATCCATGAATTTTTACATTTAATTAGAACTTTAAGTAGTAAAGTATAAAAATTAAGAACGAGATATTTTAATGCATTAAACACCGTCACTATATGCAACCAAAGGTGGCAAAATTTTTTTATACAATATTATTATCATAAATAAAAATGAGTGGGTATGAAAATGATAAATTACCCGATTGCACCATTATAGTATATACATATATATATATATAAAAAAGGTAATTAAAAAAAAAAAAAAAAAAAAAAAAAAAATGATTGTGATAATTAAGCTTACTATAAATAAACTCGGTTAATAATAAAGCTCACCACGACATACACTTTGTGTCCATGTCAACTGTATACTATTTTAGATGAGCACATATATATACGTTGTCGTGTGTGCGAGGAGAAAAACTGCCTTCCCCTTACCGCAAATAAAAAAAAGGGGAGAAACGAAAAACTGGACTTCAAACGTGTGCGTATAATTAATCGCTCTGCACTGTATATACTCCACCGTGGCCCGTATAATAACACTACTATACGTGTGTCCGTCGCTATATTGTATTGTCATGGGGGAAAAACGGAACCCTTTTTTATTTTTTTTTTTTACTTGATTTATTATTATTATTATTATTATTTTGTTTTATTTTCGTGCACATATTATACACGTAAGTATAGAATGTACACAAGGATTATATTATTATAATATATATATATATATACTCAGCGTTTTCGTCGACCAGATCATCTCGAAAATTCCGTGTAGAAAACTGCGCTGTGTGCGAAACGCGCATTGCTTTTGGCGGAGAGTGTAGATATGGCCATGGCCCGGAGATAACGGCGACCGGCGAAGGAGACGGGATATAAAAATCCTCTTCCCGACGTTATCGCGTGTCCTGTGCACACGGGTAGGCAGGTGGTTTCCTCTATATTGTTATACGCGTATACACCTACCCCCACTCTTTTGTTTATCTCTCTTTTCGCACGATTAAAGTACCTATACATGTATATACATGTATATATATATATATTTATACTGTACGTACCACTGGGGAAATGCATCTGGTAAACGTAAAAAAAAAAAAAATAAAAAAACGCCGAATAAGCCCGTTATACTCATAACAAGATATGTGCGTATGTGTCCCTATATGTTAACGCATCCATCTAAAAAAAAAAAAAAAAACAAAAATCCTCGTAAAAGCCCTTTAGTACCGTTGGTTGGATAAAAAAAAAAAAATGTATCCTAGATAACAAGACCCGTAAAGTCGATAGACCTGTAAATAGTTTTTGAATGCCCTTTTAAACGTATCGTTCGAACAATTTTCAACAATGGTTAAATTCATTTGACACAGAGTCGCGAACATTATTATAATATTTTACCAATTCAAGGGCACTGCAGTGGAACGTCCGGGCAAGTCTATATTGAAAAAAATACATTTTTTTTTTTCGGCGTTTTTTTGTAGAGAAAACCTTTTTTTACAGTTTAGTGTAAAAATTTAATTTATCATATTTTTTTCAGTCTAGTCACACTGATATGGACTTATACCGGTATTTTTTTATTTCTTGGCATAAACCGAGTAGGTATGCCCGGACTTGCCCGAACATATGATGTATGAACTGCATGCTATAATGAAAATATTTTTAATTTTAATTTTTTTTTGTGGGGAGGGGGCGGGTGTTGACACATAATTTTCGGGTGTTTTCTGGTTTCTGAAAGTAGCAATCATTTACGGGTAAGGGAATGTACGGGAAGGGGTATAAAAATCACAAAAATAAACAGTTGTAATAATTTAATGTCCCTATATGTACAAAATGCGTAATAAGGGGAAAAAATGTGAATTTTATATTATAAAAAAATTAAAATTATTGGATCAAAACTGTGTAATGGAATACATTTTAACTATTTGTGCAAAAAAATAGTACAAAACTTTATTTTTAATCTGTATAATATATAAATAAAAGTTAAAGAAAAAAAAGTTATCAGCGAAACAACCGGACAAATCCATTATTATATTATTTTATATTATCAACGAGATATAAAAAGATACACTTGGTAATACAATTAACCTTTTGAGAATTTTGTATTTTAAACTAATTAACACCTAAAACATTTTTTCTAAAATCTACCCTAATTAGTAATATGTTATTCTGTGGAATACTCATTTTTCATCAAGTAATACCTAAACGTTTTCAATTTAATATCGTAAAAATATTATTTTTACAGTTTTTGATAGTTTAAATTTACAAGACAATTGAATCTTATATTGAATCGACTTATTATTAACTTTCCCATGATATTTGAGATTTTACTTTCCGGACAAATTATATTATCTCATTAATGTGCGTGCTTAAAAGGTTTTCTTGCTAACATATAATATTAAAACAAATAAATTTCTCGAAACTCACTTATAATCTAAAATTGAAATATTAATTACCCATCATATTATAATTAATTAATATACAATTAATAATTGTATTATGATTTACTAGAGACGTTCATCAGAATACCGAGAGCATGATGCAGTACAATATAAACGAAATTATTTGGTTGGAAATAGTGTAATAATTATAATAATAAGTTAAACATTTTTTTTTTTTTTTTTTAAGTAATTGAATTAAATTTACAAAAAATAATTTATATTTTTATATTTATAGGTTTATACAGTAATAGTCAAAACAAATATTAAAAAAAAATATATATGTGTGCAGTGTATACACTGGAAATATGAACCCGAATACAGTGGTGCCATTAAATTGCCTATACAAGACGCCGCTTTATGAATATAAGTTGACATTTCATCACGTCGGAATTTTTACTCTCAAAACCGTAGAAACGCGAAAACGATTATCTAACAAGCAATCGTTAGATAAGTCCCACATTTCCCATCCACCAGTGGAACTCGATAATCTGTAATATCGTTTTAAGTCGTATGTTTTTAACCACGATCTAGTCGGTTTTACTATAAAAATTGTATAATTATTCCTAAATAATTAGTAGGTAGTAGGTACCTACTGTTATTTTTATAGTAAAATACTGGGAAAAAAAAATTATTTCGATTAAATTGATATCAATATTACTTTTACATCCTATAAGCCGTTGACTATTCATCATAAAAATACGTTTAAATGTTTTTAATAATTTAATTCCAAAATATTTCGTTAAGATATTCCGTCTTCCTTACATACAATCAGTATCGGGATTTGCAATCGCTTTACACATGATCAAACACAGTGCGATGGCTGTCAAAAAGCTTCCACCGATGTGGTTCAACTATCATACAGGCTGCTAACATAACTCACGTCATTCCGACAGGTTTTTAATTTATGTCTGTTTTAGGATATTCACGAAACTACCTAATGGATTTCTTTAGTAAAGGATATTATATAATAAAATAAAGCTTTCATCAATAATTTTTACAGTAGAATAAATTAAATAAGTATGAATAAGTATGAATAAGTAGAATAAATATTTATGCAACAAAGCCGAGAAAAACAAAAACACAAAATTCCTGTGAATTATCTATCGTATTTCTGCGAATATATTTTTTTTTAATTTAAGATTCAACACCGATCATTTTTCGTTAATTTAATGGTTTGTCGTTCATTTTTAAATTCCAATGAAAAAACGACATTATGGTATTCTATAACATTTGGGACCACATTCAAAATGCATATGCATAAAACGTTTCATAGAAGTAAATGCATAATATGCATATATATATATATAATATATTATATTTTCTACTAAACATTTTTTTGGACTTTTGGTCGGGAATTTGATGTTTGACAACAATATAAATGGGTTCTTTTAATATATCGTGGGCTCAAAACCAAGTGTTAATTGCATTTTTATGAAATTCACGTTTTTTAGTTCTTTATAAGATGCTGCACTAGGGATGCTTAAGTAATTTTAGGAATAATAAGAAGTTAACAATTTAAAAATATTTAAATTAATTTTAAAAATTATGTTAAGATAGGAACGTGCTAATTCCAGTTTTCATTATTGTGCAATCTCTTTATTTCCATTACCTCTCTAACCTAACCTAACTTAAAGCCGACAGGGTGGTGGATTCTCAGAAAACTGGATTTAAAATCTAAAAACCTATTTGAATTTGTCGATCTATCTTACAGGGATAAAATGATGCATTTTCTTTAACATTAAATACTGAAATATGATCATGATTATAAAATGCAGTTTTCAATTGATAAATGACCAAATGACCAGAAAAAAAAAATATATATATATATTTATTTATATTTTTTTAATTGCCTCAATTTATCCATAGTAGAAAAGTTAATTAATCTAACACTTTTTTAGAATTTAAATCTGAATTTTTAGAGTCCTATATTTCCTTGAATCAGAATAATAGGTGTAATAAACGTTCAATCTGAAGGAAATTTAGTTGTTAACATTAAATTTTGTAACAAAATCCAATAATAAAGTACTTTATTTGTTGAGTTTTGGAATTTTTATTATAATTTTGATTAAACATCGCTGAATTTTGGAAAATACTCTAATTTTATATTCTAAAACTGTACTTCTTGGTTTGGAGCTCACAAGTATATATTTCCAGACTTCAGTATAACTTCATGGCAGAACGATTTTTCGTCTTCGGAAGCGTTTTTAAGAGATTTTATTTAGTATTATTTTCGGAATGTATCTGGACTATATATATATATATATATTATATTATAATATAATATATATATTATATATTATTATATTTATATTTATATATATTAATATATATTTATATCTTTTTAGTTACTTCGATTGATCCTCAGTAGATAAATTATTTAATTTAAAATTTTTCAGAATTTAAATCTGACTTTTCGGAGTCCTACAGTTTTATCTACTGATAAGGTCAATTTTTACGTCAATGTTACATTGTGCGAAGTTTAGTCTAAAAATGTTAATTTTTGAATAATAATAACAAAGTTACACAGAGCCACAATATATTAAATCGAATTAAATTATAAAACTTATAAAATTTTATCATCATCTAAATAGAACTTTTTATTTCTAAAATAAAATGTGAAAGCCAAACATGCTACCTATGTATTATTCATATTATAAAATAATTTAATATGCATTTTTTAATTCATATTAAATTATAATAAGATATATAAGATAGGACTTTTTAGTTCTATCTTAAAATCATTTGATTAACCATAAATTTATACTTTAATAACTTATCTTGAATTTTATCTATAGCTGAAAATAAATATATGAATTTTCAATTTCCACATCTGCGTCATTAATTTTGTTTACTTCCGACAAAAATGTGACTATAACAACTATATCAATGTTATTGTCAGAATTTTTAGCTATCATATACTCACGTGTTATCTTAATTAGTAATTAATATTATAATTTAATTATTATATTGTTATATATTTTTTTCTTCGCTTATCTGAATCTATATTAAGCAGTTGCATTATTTGTAAAGCGTAATATATTAGAAAATATATTCCCTAAAATGAATGATTACAAAATTTCCAAATTAATAATAACTATTTTAAATATTAAGTAATGTATCAATAATTTATTATTTTAACGTTGGTTACGCTTACAATATATTATATATTTATTCAAAACTAAAAATGTCTAACTACTCAATTAAATAATAATGTACACATTATTATAATGTTAAAAGGGATAGCCTCTTTTTGTATTTTAACCTTTTCTTTTTGTTAGTGTCATCATTTTTTTGATAATATTAATGCTTTCCAGAAACTTAAATTAATATGACATTTAAAAATAAAATAATTTTGTTAATCATAACAATTATAAAAACAGATGGTTCACATCTAATGATATATCTGTTTGAAGTAGGTATACAAATGTTCCCCAGAATAACTATGCCTTCCAAAATTCAAATAAACGATGGATCTGTTCGAAGATTATGGACCACCTAAATATTTAGATTGCGTTGAATAATGAAACATGATAAAATTATTGCAACATTATTCCTATGTCATCGAAAATTTTGGGTATATACTACCACGTATATTTTACTTACTTTTTTTTTTTTTTACAACAATAATTAACGAATATTAGGTAATAAAATAGATGAACTTAGAATAAACCATAATATGGTGTTTTGGTAGAGAAAAAAAAACACCGATACTGATTACTGATCAGAAATATCAATCGGAAAAATCCGCATAACATATAGGTTGGATCCGATGGAAATTTAGTCGTTAACGTTAAACGTTTTACCAAGATCAAAGAATTCGAGACATTTACAAACTGTCGAGTTCTGGAACGTATACCTATCATCGTTTTGATTAAACGTCGCCGACTTTCGTAAAAGACTCTAATCGCATATTCTAAGTACGCATCTCTTGGTGACCGCGATTACGCGTTGTGTAATTATATTGCCGGACTAGAATGGTGCTACTATTGTGAATCGCTTATAATGACGTTGGGGCTCTGCCCCCCACACCCCCAAACCAACATTACATATTGCCAATATTTAGATAATACGATCGTTGTATTTACAATACCATTTTTGGAAAAAAACGCAACTTATTTTATTACTTACGTATAATATTTTCTTGTGTTTTTTTTTTTTTCTAAATTTAAAGAGTCACACATATACCTCTATCTTTGTTGGCAAATGCGTTCAAGAACAACGTCATTAGCTAAGTCTCTCTCAATATTTATTATACTTAAGTTAGTAAAGCGCTGCTGTGACACGCTGAAAAAAAATAACTGATAGTAAAATCTTGAAAAATAAAAAAAAAATTACATTATTTGATATTTGAAATTAGAATGACGTGGAACTTGAGGGTGCTTAAAATAATGAGATTTTGGTACATACGTGTTCAGAACCGACAGAACGATTTTCGGGCGTCTCCTGGCAGCGTTTTCGAGAGGTGGTTTTATTCACCGAGCACTGCTTTTCGGGATGTATCGTGAAATCGTATGCGATTTCACGGGTTTCGGACGATACATTATTATGTGTATCCGCGCGTAATTATCGGCAACGAATTTACAATAAAAATAATCTCCAGTGGGTTGCCGAGTGACCGGTCACCGGGCCCGGCGGGCAGGCGTACGGCGCAAAATTTAGATGAAACGCGCACGATATCCGAACGTCAACCGCATTGCGTTTGACAGCGATAAAATAACATACGGGAAACTGCGTACATCTGCTCGATTTATAAACGAACAAAAACGTTCTCTACGCCGTTCCGTTTTCATTGTTACCGCACAATCGTATTATATACGAAAGACACAAACGGTCTGTTTTCGGAGAATAAATCAATATAACTACCCGTCTGTTCGCCAGACATCGTGCCGTGTACGTGCCCGTTTAATTAACAATATCGGTCATTTCACTCGACACGCATTATGTAAAAAACAAAAGTTAAATTAAAAATACCACTCGCAATAACACCGAACACGTGAAAGTTAGAACGTAATTAATAATCGCCGCTATGGTCCGTGGACGTTAGCGTACGAATTAATAAATTACACAATCATATTGTCGGTGAAAATAATGATGCGCAAAAACGGTTGTCGAAATTCGCTGGTTTAGCGTGCGGAATCCCGTTTACGAAACAAAAATGGTAATTTTTTGTACACTGTATCATTGAATTTTTTCAAAATACATTTGTTTTAAGTTGAAAATATGTTCATTGACAAATAAAATAAAAATGGAAATATTGACAAGTCTCTACCGGAACACTTAAAAAAACTACTAAATTTTTTTACTATACACGCCGGTGATTTTAAAAATATCGTAATAACGAATAAATGCTCGTCGTTGGTTAGGATTACGTATCTCTCATACTACTTCTCTTAATTTCTCTCGATCCAGTTAAAAATGTTTCCCGGTTTGTTTTTCATAACCGTTAGCTTACTACTTGGTTGAAAACCAAGATGAGCCGACAAATGAAAAAAATATTTATATATTAACTCAACACTCAGCTTATAACCCGGTAAATTATTACAGAAAACACAAATTATGATAAAAGTGATTTTCAAACGAAAATATATTTGACTCGGATACATTTCCACTGAGTGTTTATGCAAGCTATCTGTAAAACTATAAGTAAATACGAGGATAGTTTAAACTGGTCATGATAATTATTATTAGTTAATGGATAAAGTAATTAACTGATGTCTTGTTAAAAGACTAAATAACTACTAATACTATATAGCCAATGTCCGTCTTCGGCCAAAAATAATACAACATCATATCATATTATGTACGATATTGTATGTTTGATCACAAATCATTATGTATTAACTCAAAAAGCTTGCAAATTTATAACATGTCCAGAAATGTATTTATTTTATTCGGAATAGCAGTGACCTAACAGGAATATGTAATTTCCGTCGGTTATATCGATATTTTGAATTTCAAATGTAACACTTTTACATCTCGGTATATATACATATATATTATGTAAATTATTTCATAATACGATATGTTAATGAAATGTCATACTGCAGTCAACTTTCTCCAAAGTTATTTAGACAGCATTCATACGAGATCACAGATCAACGACCACTGCTGGCAGCATTATTTTTTAGGGAAATTTATATTCAACCCAACGGATTACCATCACAATACGAATTCCGTTATATGATATTATATTATATTAGTATAAGGTTTTATACATATTATTGGTATTATAATGACGTGTTCAATTTTATCAATTTTATTTTTATGTATATACATATATATATATATATATATATTCATAATTCTTTTCGGCTAAAATAAATTGAGTAAAATGTTCGGGTAAATAATAGCTTATATTGATAGAAAATTCATTTTATTATCGTATATTAAAGAAGTATTTTTTCGATTTTTCCAGTAGTTTATTTTTATCGTAATAAAAAAATACTAATGAATACCTTATCTTGTTATAAGTTGGAAAGTTATAATATCAGACATTAAAAATTCCAAATATTTACTATAGCACTATATAGGTATACTGGTAACATGGTAAAACTTTTTTACTGCTTTTCAAATATTTTTTTATACACAATTGAAATTTGAATTAGTTTTTTTATGCATATGTATATAGTTTTTCGGGTTATAAATGTAATTAATATTTAAAAAGTTAATTTTTATTGGTTTCTAAAAGGTCAATTTTCTAAGACGTTGAAGAAAACTATCAAAAATAACCGTAAAATTATTATAAATCGGAATATAATAAAACACCGCTGTTCTCTTAGAACTCTATCATGAACGTAATTAATTTTTCATTGCTTTTATATTCAATACATCTATTACTTGGTATCCTATCATTTGATAAGTGAAGTTCTTCCACCCTTTACTAACCTACTTCTTTTTACTATACTAAGTAGTACATTTTAAATTATATTGTGAAAAAGCTGAAAAGTTATTATTAAAGTACAAACAATTCTAAATATAAAGGATTGTGTGATAGTTAAAGATAAAACTAGATAGTACATTACAGACATTTTTTTATACTATTCTGATATGAAAGTTTTCTGAAAAATGAAAGAACAAAAAATGTCTTTTATTAAAAATTTCTCACGATTCTCATAAGACTAAGACGTAACACTTATATGTGCATACAATTTAAAACTCGGTTACACGGTTGTAAAAAAGTAATATTCTTTTTATTTTTCTCATATATTAATTTCAAACATAATTTATCGCATAAATTTTACGTATTGATGAAACGAAGTTTGTGTAATATAACGTCGAAAACCGATAATATTATAGCTAATATTCGTACCTATAGGCAAAACACTTATAGTTTTAAGACTCAAATATTTACAGTATGGGTCAGTTTATGGACCGTCGGAAACTGTGTGGAAAGTTATAGTAGTTTCAGTGGTAAAACCTAGAAATGAAAGTTTAAACATAGTCCATAAAGATTTGTATAATAAACCATATACCTCATTATTATCAGTTCCTACGAGATAATTTGTTTAATTTATTACTGGTAAATGGTTAAATTTCAACGAACTTTGCGATATTTCTCTATACGTTAATATTATAGAACGTGAAGTACTCGTAATAATATTTCAGTGATGTGCTTGTTTTATACGAAATATTTCTAAATTATTTGCGAAATTGAGGTATATATTATGAAGTTTATAGATGGTCAAAGTAAATAAAACACGTATTATAAACTATTATAAGTATATTATATATATATATATATATATATATATATATATATAAGCAATATTGAATATTGCCTTAATTGTTATTGATAATAATATAGTCGAATTTTTCGATCGATATAATTCGATTATATTAATTGGAGTATAATTAATAACAAACTTTACAGTGGGATAAAATTGACTTTTACCTAGGCCAAAATTTTTATTAAAACTAATATAATTACCACGGTAAATACTTATTTATTATTATCTATTGATCGTAAAATTAGTGATTTATCTTATGTCTATTACATATATATCAATACATACTATTAGAAGCCCGAGCAAAGCGATATTAAAAAAATAATCATTACGTATCGATTTTTTTCACAAAAAGCACGTTTACAACAAATACTTGTTTTTAATACTACAGAATACTACATTATTATTATCTGTTTTTTTTTGTATAATAGAAACAACTGAATGAACTATATGACATAATAGTTAATAATAATTTTTCCAAACATTCAATTAACAAAGAAATTTTTGAAACTGTAAATATGAAATAACGAAAAATTGCATAATTTTTTAATTCATTTATTATAAAAAAAAACGTAAAGTATTACATATAATTAGTGTTGGGATTAGATAACTATAAATTTATCTGGATAATGATAAAAGATAACATGAAAATGAAATCATCTAGATAAAGATAAATGATAAACTCATTTTTATCTAGATAAAAAAAATTACTTTTGAATTTCAAAACATATTTTTCTAATATTTTTAACATGTTTTATGTAAAATAATAATAATTTATTTATATTAAAATTAAAAATAATACAAAATCATAAATAAAACACAAGTATTAATACGGATACAACTTTATTTAAAAAAAAATATTTGCAATTTTAATAATTATATTTATATTTAAAAATTTTAAATATACCTATAAAATTAAAGGTCTAAACCTTATTTCATATAATTTTCATATTTCTATTATTGAAAATAATGTACTGTATAGCCATGTAGGTACATTTTACACAATTGGCGTACCTAACCGATAACGGTCGTTATTGACGTCACGTTATCGGTAATAAACAAAAATATAATGAAAACTAAAGACACAAGTACACACGTCACATATTTTTTTTCTGCATATAAATGCATACATTTTGAGTATCAGAGTATATATTTTTGTCAAAAAAGCAATAGTTTTTTTATATTTTTATACTTAAAAGTGTATCTATAAAAATTATATAGATAAATTTATCTAGATACCTAAGTCCCAATACTGCACACACATATATAATATATATATATATATATATATATTGTACGTACGTTGTATGTTACATTTTATTAAAATTGTAGAATTATTATCAAATAATAGGTAAAGTATATTTTCTCCTACTGTGATACTGTTATACTCTACGGTTGATATTATTATTATTTTTTTTTTAAATACATTTTTATTATACCCCAGAAGAAAAAAACTGCCTTCTTGTTGTATTTTATCATTTATCGTATATACATTGTTTTCGTATACATTTTACAAAGATCTTTTAAATACGAGTATTATGTATACAGTACAATATATATCTATTGACGCTTATATTTTTTTCAGTATATTTTCGCTATTCTTTGAAGTAACATTATATATATATATATATATATATTACACAAATAACATACATCATTAAATTGTTTTCGTTGGCATAATAAAAGTTAACTGTGGATCATGTCGTATTTTTACTGTTAAAGATCAAAAGATTCGTCTGTTTTGTTAATCTTAAAAGCTACCATTCCGAATAAACACTTTATATGTATTTTCATCGTTTTCACTAAAACCTATTATTCGTTTTAAATTTCACATGAAATTTTACTGCCGCACTCAAAATATCCTAAGTAATATTATTTTGCCCTTAATACCGTAATACTTAATACCATTGAAAGTATTAATACGTAGTTCATAGTTATTTCGTTGTTATCCAGATTGAATCTATTTAAAAATATTTTTACGTTTTTTGATAAATCGATATTAATAAAATTATAAATTTATATACCTAATATTAAACAAAAATCATTATTAATTATCATCTTGAAAAATGCACTTAAAATGTCAAAAAGGCAATAAAATATACACTTAAATTTTTTTTAATACACTGAATATTAAAATTTTAAAAATTCACTCACGAAAGGTGAACATCGAACAGGTACTAAACGACAATAAGTAGGTACCTAATCGTTTACGGATGCCTACTTACTCTGAAAATTCACTATTGGTATAATTTAGTTACCTTAGCTTATGGAATCGTGACAAATAAAACGCTGTACTTACATAACTATACAGCATGTGTAAAATATTTTAAAACAAGGATATAATTTATAAAATATAAGTATGAAGTATACACAGCATGTATAAATTTTAAAAATACGTAATTCATAAAATGCGTGTAAAAATATTCATCGACAGAAATTGATAAAAAAATACCGTAAAATGAACTAAAAAGGAAAAAAATGACCTAAAAAAGACAAAAAAATTACTTAAAAAATTAAAAACATCAAAAAAGGCAAAATAAAAGTTTCAAAATAGAATTCGTTATTACATGACTCGAATTTTGTGTTAGGAAAGCTACGCTTTATAATCAGCTAAAAAAAATGCACTTTCCTACAAATTCACAGCCCTAATAATTATAATATAATTTAGGTAGATAGAAACTGTATAAATACAAAAAATATGTACCTATCAAATTTATATTTAAAAAATTTATTAATATATATATATATATATCTGTATACTATGTTTAGATAGTGTAAAAAATGACATTAAAAATTTTACTTAAAATATTATTAGGTATATATCAATTAAAAAAATTACTTAATAATGTTATTTTTTTTTATTAATATTCAAACTAGTTTTGAAAAAAAAAGTTCTTTTGCCTATTTTGCTATAAATTGTAGACTATACATTATTGGAGCTTTATTTTTAGATGAAATAATTTACAGTTAAACGATTTATAATAGATATTTTGGAAAATTGGAATACTGAGCATAGTATGTCTAGGCAGGTTTTCTATTGAATTGAATATTTATTTTCCATGGTTGTATTGAATAAATTGATATACTCTATATAAAGTACACATTTTAATTAAAAAAATGTAGTATATATTGTAGAATTCCATATTATATAAAATATACAGATGTTTAAATTTTTGTAATAATCATAATATAATTACTTACTTTAAATAATATAAAGTAAAATACAATTGGAATAAAAACGGTTTTGTCATTACTTTTTAGTATTGTTGAAATGAATAGAACGTGCAAAATACTTATTTCTTCGATATCCACACTAATGGTTCCATTCTAAAATTATTTTTTAATCACATAATGAGTTAAATCATTTTCGAATAAATTATATTGATCTCTCGTGAGTTTTGTTTTAAAGGAAAAAAACCCATTTTCCACTAATATTTCTTTGATCCCACCAATGAGGGAACTCGTATGAAAATAAAACCACGGATTATTATTTTTTTCTTTCATTTGAAATTCCAAAATCAGATCATAGCTAATAGTCTTTTAATTATTGTGTTCAACGATGCACACGCATTTTAAATGATTAATTCAAAAATACATTTTTTTTAAGGAAATGGAGTGCAACAACAATGTAAAATATTGCATGAATAAAATTTCATTTAACATAGGAGAGAAGACATACAAATGTATAATTTTATTAAAATAAAAAATTAAGATGTATTACATTAATTATATATTATTACCTATAATAATATTATTATTATCAATTTGATATGTATTCTGATTTTTGACAATATTTCGTTTGAAAATTATTTTATAAGATATCAAGCATTTAAATTAGTCTACAATACATTATAATGTTTGTAAAAAAAAAAGAAAATAGTATTTTCAGAATCGTAATTTCATAATTTCATATTATTCTGGTAAATTATACTTCACTAATTTATTTGTATAGAAAATAATTTACAAGGTATTTATAATGTTTATCTATAATTAATAATTATTTTCGTATAATTATTAAACTAAAATCAAAAAATGCTAAAATAATTAGGTAGGTATAATGAATTGATCACTCCCGTATTTAAATGTAATTATTTATTTACATTTTGAAATGTACATAAATTGCATATAAAGAACACATTCATTATAACGCACACTGAATATATTAAATAATATGTTAAATCAAGCAAACCAAGGGTCAAGAAAATTCGAGTTTGTAAATATTGAGTTTGCCCTTTTTGGCATGGAAATTGTAGTGAATTCAGTGCTTTTTCGGATTTCAAAGCTTAATATACTCGTTGAATAAATTGAACCTAAACTATAAAAATAGGTCACCAATTACACATAGGCTTGATATGAAAAGGTTCCATTTCGTGTTTTTGGAAATTGTTCCGTAAAGCATTAATATAAAACTCGATAATATTTATATCACATTTTTCACTTTTAACCGTATAACCTTTTGAAACAAAATTGGTACCTACCAAATTCTAAATAAAATAAAATTTGTTTAAATATAATGAGTAGTTAGTTTGAATTTAAAAACATAAATTAGTTATTTTACAAGAATAACAAAAGAAAAATAATTGGAAGTAAGGACTATTTACTATTCTACTAAACGTTCTCAGTGAACTAATTGATGGGTTGGAAATAGATAATATTATGGGATTTTAAAGAGAAAATGTTCACTGAAATTAGTTAACCACTATGTCCTAGCGATATTAATTAGAATGGGAATCAATATTAAAGGCCCACGTTATTGCCGATAAGGATACATTTTACTGGAGATAATAAAAAGAGGACATAATAACATATCTCAGAATGTATTAGAAGAGTTGGATGGAATAGTAAGAGGGTGAGATGTTGAATTTGAAGTGATTAAAAATATCAATCTGTATTTGCAGAAAAATACATATTATAGTGCAAATATTGTGAGCTTATACTTAACACTAAGGGTTAAAAATAAACAATATAACTTATTAGAAAAAAAAAAGAATGGAAGAAAAAGGAGAAACCTTTCAGTAGACACTGAGCCGACAATATACATTATATAGTGTGATGGGTGTATAAAATGAAAACCGATGATGTTATCAAACAGTGAGATTACTGAGATGTAATGGAGACAACATAGATCCTAAACAAAGACAGCCGAAGAAACATTATATATCATGTTACTATCTAATCATTTATATATATATATATATATATATCATGAGTTATGGTACATTGATGAGCGATGAAACTATATGATCAAGTAAAAATAATTAAAAACCGCGGGAACGTGTATATCAGCCGTTATCGTAAGCTATTGATAAAGAAATAATTTCGGATAGAACTATGTTTGTATTAAAGAAAATACATTATTATAATCACCGCGTATCATAAGTTTATCGGTATAGTTCTTTACGTGCCCAATATAATACTGTATTAAAAGAGTTTTGTGTTATTCTCTCAATATCTATTAATATATATTATATTACGCTCGTATACATTTTGTTTCCGTATTGTCATAAGATACAAACAAAACTGTATAATATATTACATTGAGCATATGGTACGGTAAATTCTATATTTCTTAGATGAGGAATGGAGAGGTTAATATTCTTTCATTAAAAATGTAAAAGTTACCGGGTACATGGAAAATCATCATCTCATTGAACAAATTTCAATTATACACATATAATAATATAATAGATAACCGAAAATAGGATATTTCGATTTAGTTTTTCCAAGGTTCATTCAACACTAGGTATACGTCCGGAACGTTTAAAATAAAATATAAATGTACTGCCGTCAGATTGTGCCGTCATTAATGAGCGATTGCGAAAATTTAGACGGTATGATAATGTTATGTAAATTAGTTTTTGTAAAATACGTATCGTCTAGTTACGTAAAGTATGATTTATTATCATTTCGTATTATCGAAAAGGAAATTAGTGGAAATTTTGTTATAAATTAGAAATTGATCGTAATAAGTTGATGTATATAGCCTATCGAAAATAAACGCGGAATCTATATCGGTTGCTAATTTTAAAAATATTTAATGTGGCCTTCCTGTACCGCATAGTTTAATATTAATTTATAACAATATTCATATTGGGAGATGGTAGAGTGGTTAAAACGCGTGTATCGGTGTACGAGATCCCCGGTTCGACTTCCCAGTGAGGAATGGGATATCCAACGCGATTTTTCTCGACGGCGGCGTCTGAATTCTTTTACAAAACGGCCAAAATTACCGAATTCATGCAATAATTTCGTAGCTATGTTGGTCATTGTTATCAAAAACCATCATCGATTCCCTTGATATGCGTGATATGGTGTAAATCCGAGTATGTTAGTGTTTGGGAAACGAGCGGATGTAAAATTTATATAAATATTAATATTAATGTTTAATATTCTGTATTTAAACTTTTTAAAATATATTTAGATCAAATTTTGTATAATTTTATATGATGTATGCACCAGCACTATTTAGATGTTATACACTATTTTATCGTGACGTTTTTTGCATTAAAAATAAAATAACATTTTAAAAGAGAGTTTTTTATTGATTCAATGAGTTTTTTTTTCTATACAGTATATATATTCTTAATATCGTGTATTTTCTTTATTAATAAACCTACGTAACACGTCGGTTTCAGCTAAAATATTCTAAAAATATGGTATAAAAATGCATTTTATAAACAATTGGACTTATAACTCATCAAATACACACTATTGTTTACATTAAGTATATATTATGATTAATCGTTGGTTTGTTTTCATATATTTGGAAACGTATAATATTAAATCAAGCGTTCGTGTTTAATCGAGTTATTGTCAGCTCAGTACTGACACTGGTCGCCATAATGAAGTTGAGTTTATTTATCGAACGTGAATAATAATTTTATATGATACGAAAACGAATAATTAAAATTGATTGACATCAAAGGACGGAATGTACAATATATTATGTATAGGTACAAATATACGTTCTAAATATTATGATTGCCTACCTATAATATATGCAAATATTATACCGTTGCATCAATATCATATTTTTAACATTCTAGACATTTTCAAATATGATTTTCAAATTAGTAATATTAAAAATATATTACCTGGGTTAAAGATAATAACAGAATATATTGTACACTTCGAAAAAAATGAAGGTAAACAATTGCTCGCCAAAATCGTTCTATACTTATTATATGTACATTTACACACAAACCTTTCACAATTTTTCCCATATACATTTAAAAAGCTACTACGATTAAGATTATATAATTTTTAATTTAGTCAGATAATAATGTACGATTGTGGAAATATTTGATTTATTTTACTGGATGACTACAACATTATCTTGATTTTCAAAAAAATAAGATGAAGTAAAAGCCAAAATATTTGAATTAGGTACTAAAAATTTGACGCCGAAAAATGATGCATTTTCAGAATCTTTTGAAGAAAGTAAAGTACATATAACGTTTATATTCCTATTATTATAATATTTTAAAGAAAAACACATTTAATATTATAAATAAATAATATTAATAAACTGAGTTGAAATAACACGTTTAATAACTGAGAATTTAATACAAATTGAGTTTTACATCACTACTGGCTATAAAAAATATTCAAAATTACAGAAAGGTGACTTGGCTATCCCCCTCTCTTGATAGTTTTTTATTATAATTATTTTAGGTGTACTTATACCATTGATTTTTATTATTTTTCCTATTATTTACCATTTTTTAAAGTGTTTTCTCGATTTTTAAAAACATTTGCTCGAATGATCTTTTTTTTTGCTTATAACCAATTTTACACAACCTCGTTCTACCTTTACATTAAACGGGCTTCAGATCTACCCTGATTATATTATAATGCATGATGGTAGCTTGAAAACAAGAAGCACAATTAATGATATTTATTTGTTAGTGTTATCAATTTGATCAGTAACCATGAGAAAGGGGAAGATAAGCCATACGTGTTTTCTAGTACCATAAATAACGCCATTAAATATTCCTAAAAACGTTTCTGTAATGCTGGTTACGGAATTTGATTAGGTGATTTATTAGTATTCACCTATTATTCACATTCAATTTAATTTGTCTAAATTAAGCTATATATTATCCCCTAAAATTGAAGATCGCAGGTGATAAAAAGATCGAATTAATATATATCGAAGAAATTAATCCGATCCAAAAGTTTATCCTATAGTGCTTTTTACTTGATATTTATAATTTCACTGTAATTTGTATACAAAAAAAAAATGGGTAGTTTTTCTAACAACATTTTGTAAATATTATACAGAACCTTTATGTATTAAGCTCACGAATCTTGGAATTTCTATCCAAC
Source organism: Pemphigus obesinymphae (assembly GCA_025469235.1). Lineage (NCBI taxonomy): Eukaryota > Metazoa > Arthropoda > Insecta > Hemiptera > Aphididae > Pemphigus > Pemphigus obesinymphae. The sequence continues at coordinate 11,230 of JAIPRL010000944.1, read as the reverse complement.
AGTGTTCTTAGCCACTAGGGCTTTACCTATATGCCAATGTAATATTATTAAAAAACATACCAATTTCAATAATCATTATTTTCATATGAAAAATGGGTAAATATTAAGATAATATCGTCATCGTTTTTTTTTTTTTTTTTTTAATTAGATTGTTGCTTGTATTCGATAATATGTTCATAATTACCAATATGTGGTTTTGGTATATTTGGCGTTCTTGTTTATCGTTCTTTAGAAAAACATTTAATTATATGTATATATACTTTCTCTGAGTGTACGTACCTGAAACAAAAACAAAATGTTCATTAAATGAAATAGAATCTATAGAAATTACTAAAATAAAACTAAATTATACAGCTTAAATTTATAAATATATATTTATAGAAGCGTTTTATTATTCAAAACAGTTATTTCTTATAGACTAATTTATCGAGAATGAATCAAATAAATATTATATTTAAATTAGTGAAAATTAATTTTTCTAGCACACTATTATTTTGCAATTTATTCATTTAAAATATTACATTTGTGTTCAATGTACTGTTGATATCATATTAAATTTTTTTTTCATGAAAATTGTTTTCAACTCTTTGCCTGTAATTTTGTAACAAGTTGAAAATTAATAAATTATATATGTTAAATTATTATATTTATATATTTATAACTGTTAAAATTTAACATCATATTAAAATCATTATAATTTTTCACCCGTTAAAATTTAGAATAGTTTTCCCTTGGTCAAAAACAAAACATAAAACAAATATTTACAGAAAGTTTTATAGATTAATATTATTTTGTTTACACTTATTGTGTTGTTAATTTATTCTTACATTAAGGTTTCAATTTATATATATATATATATAATATTGTTGTCATAAATATGAATGTTTAAGTAGTTGTATTATGAAAATATGTATCTATATAATATTTTCGGTAATTTTCAAAAAATATGAATAGAAACGGAATTGTATATAAGCATAAAGTAATAAAAGTTTGAAAATTTGTAACAAGTTCATAAAAATACAATTACCCTGTTAAAAATGGGAATAAATATACGCAATTTATACTATTCAACAAAACTGAAGATATTGAAAATGGCAGTTGTAAATTTCCGTGAACTAAATATAGACTATTGTATTACACTATAATGTAACTGTTAGTTTTCATATCACAATAAATCTTCAGAATATTGGAAACTAAAATTTTTCAATTATTTTTATTGTTATACATTTTCAATGTAATTGTATTTTTTAGTATTTTTCATTTTTATGTACGTCAGCAACTCAAATTTTATCTGTAAAACCGAATTTAGTATTTCGCTTAACTCACCGAATAATATTTTATTGTTTGATTTATTGTATGTTCTATAAATATTAGAAAAAAAAAAAAATGGCGGCAAATATAAGGTAATAGCTTCTTCGTTGTTCCGATAGAAAACTGGTGATGTATATAAAATATTGAATTTTAATTAACTGGTAAATTATAAATAATTTCTATCGATATAAAGATTCAATGCGAAGCTTTGTGTATTATTATTTTTTGATTTATAAGAATTTTACATTTATTTTCGATAGTTCTCATAAGGAAGCTCTTCTGAGAAAATATAAAATTTACGATCTTAAATAACAATTGCAATAAATTCGTTATCTTATTAAATATATTCATATACCTACATTAAAAATAATCTATTTCAATATTTCATAAAAATTACTGAATAATGATTTAACAATTTTACCACGTCAATATATTGGTACGGAAAATATTTGGTATACATTATTTTACATTTGTTACAGGCAAATTATAAGTTTTTGACATTATAATTTTCTGATTTCTAAAAATTATCTGTTGTTTTTCTATACGCTAAAAGAAACTACGGAGAAAATCGAAAACTAACGTGTGAAAAGATACCTAAAAATTCAAGGACGCTTAACAAAACTACTATGAAAATAAATCATATATTATCTCTGAATAAAACCGTCAGAAAAATGTATAGCAAAATATCTATTCACTCATCAAATAACTCTAATTCCTATTTGACACTATCTATCTGAAAAGTTATTTGCAGAAAAAAAATGAAGAACATATTATCATCTCCACTCAAAATCTAAAACTAAGTTTATACAAAAAATTATAGTGAATTGTAAATGCTTTATTTTAAACATTTTTAGTTCTCACAAATGCCGAAATTTAACACGTTTTTATTATTTTATAAACAAGATTTGTCAATGACTCTGTTCGTATATGATTATATCGTATAGATAACGTGCGCATAATGACATTATACCGGTTTTAAACTATTCGATTAAAAACATTATACATTTATCTCGAATCGTGTTGAACGTTGTGTTAGGTGAATTTCCTCTGGAATCAATGGAATGCGCGATAAATTTTTCAACAGGAATATACCGGAAATAGTGATCCAAATTGAAATCTACAGGGCTTTATGTAATTTTTTGGTATAGTTAATTCTCGAATCTGTAAATAAGTTTTTCGTAACGACTCCACCTATTTATCGTAGTTTGGGCAGATTCCGAAATAGAGAAATGCGTTTAAGAAGTTCCGATATTTCGGCGTTAGAAACTATTAAGAAAATAAACCGATAAATGGCAGTGTAAAATCCCAATTAAGTTTAAAGTTTTTTTTTATGTTTTTGGGCAACCAATTTACAATCCCTTATTGTTTCAAACTTTTTACGATATACTTCAAATATGTCTATGTTATATTGATCGATCTAAAATTAATCGAACTGTAGTATTTTTAATCTCCAATGCAGTGACCGAAATTCAGTCAGATATTAAATTGTAATATTTGAACTTTTAAATGGAAAAAAGTTTTTCGACTTTACAAAAATATTAATTTTTGTTTCATCTATTGGGTCTAAAAATAACAATAATATCAATTTAATTCGCAACAAAAAAAAAAAAAAAAAAATATTTAATAATAAATTTAAAAATCGCATAATATTTTTTTGAAAAGTTTAAAGTGTGAACAAATTAAACCGAATACAGATATTGAAAATAGACAAAAAAAATAATAAGCATTTAGATTACTTAAAATCTGAAATCATATGTTGTATTCGACAAAATAATATTATACCGACCCTAAATGTAAATAATAATTATAATAATTACTATAAATGGGTTTTACCTATAATGTGAGAAATCAAAATGTCTAAAATTAAATTAAAGTTCATTAAAAATTATAACTCAAAATGTTTGTTTTCAAGTACAGAATATAAAATCTGTACTATGGATTTTAAGTCAACAAAATTAATTGTTGTTGTAAATATAAATGTACGGTTATCAACTGCATTCGATTTTATACGAATTTTCAAAAGTTATTAAAAGTTCAAACATAAATATCAGATTTGTATAATATTCTACATTGCAAAAACTATTGGGTTATTATATAAGTTATACATCAAAAGAAATGTTTGTATACCGTGGTGTAAACTGTCGGTTTTCATTTTTGATTTAAGTTGAGAAAGATAAAACTAAAAATCTTTTAACGACAGATTGTTCATATAATAAAAAATCTGAGTTTTGTATTACTTAAGTAATCTTTGATTAATCGTTTATATTCTTAATTTTAATTTTAAATAAACAAAATATTGTATTCTATACATATATATATCAAAAACATTATATAATATTCAAAGCAATTATGATAACTTTAAATATTAAAACAGAGAAATAATTACATGGGTTAATAAATTTCAAAATATAAAAATAAAAAACTACAGGAAAAAAATACATTGTTATTCTGACAAATTTCAATAAAAAACATTTGATTTCCAGCTTAAAAAATGATGGTTAGTTGGAAGTCAAAGAATTTCGATCATCAAATAGAATAAGACTGAACTCTTTAATGTTTCACCTAGAACAAGATTTCTATCAAAACTATCTTTGCTTCAAAAATGCTACTCTATTCATTTTACTCGAAAACTATTTTCTAGAAAATAGTTGTCCATAAATAAAACATATTGTTAAACAGTCCGTTCTAAATCAGAAAAAAAGTAGAACACCGATATAAGCTCATTTTTGATGATGCATTTCAACTGATTTCATGTAGAATTTTACCTTTTTTACAATAAAAATAAACCTATTTTTATTTCATTTTATTGCTGTTATAAATATATACGCATAGAAGTAATCAACTACAATTAGTCGGCGTCCGTGTAAAATGTTTTATATACATTTTTCAGGTGACTAATATTTTATATTACCTATATTTTTTTCTATGTAATATCAAAATCATTTATACATTAATAATTTTTATATATTCGTACAGAGTGAACAATTTTTTTTACAACAATTTACAATTGCTATTATACAAAATATAAATTTTGTATCGTTTAATATATTTAAGCTTTTTTTATTACAATATTTATTACATTCTTGTACTATAATTAAAATTTAATTAAAATCTAAAGAATATTTTTAAAAAAATTCAAATTTTATTCAACATTTTTTAAGTAAATTCAAAATTCTTGGCCATTTATCAAAACTGATTTTTAAACGCAACTTAGTTGTAATATTGTTTTTTAGGTTTATTTATATGTATCGTGTGTATCATTTAGTCATACTCATATTAGTTGAATAATTAATTTTTATAATTCTACAAGACTAAATTGTAACTACTTGCAATAAATATTTTGAAATACAGTGATTATTATACTCATTTTTCTCCAGGCGTATGGCTTAACACATATGTAAATTGCCTGATATTAAATTTAGGTAAACAAAATTACAGTGCCACTAATTGATCTAAAGTACGTTTTCCAAAAAAGTCTATGTATTTTATAAACATTTCTAGACTGTGACTTATACACAATAACACAATCACCATTCAATTATATGGGACGATTATCACAGACAATTGAATGAAATACCGTACAGTTAAAAACGAATAATTTAATTACGATTTAAAATATTTGAAATTATTCCATTTTAAAAACAAATTGATTTAACACTATAGTAATATCTAAAATAAACATAAAATTCAATATCGTATTTTAAACTGAATTTCTTTTTTACACTTTAAGATACAATTAACATTAAAGTAATTAAAACTAGGCCAATATATCTACAATTAAATTAGATTTCTATTCGTTTTTTAGCGTCTACATTATTTTTTTTTCATCCCGTGATATAAATCATTTTAGATTTGACAGCTGCAATAATTGTTTTGTTGAGCAACACACAAAACATAAACCCCGACGCCTCTATGACAATGGCACTAAAATATACGACAGTTGGATATACGATTAAAAAGCAATTTATTTCACGAGATAATCAATTATGATATCGCAGTTTGCATATTTTTTGGGTACGGTCCGACTGAAAGCCCTTAAGATTATGCTTGGCATTTAATTTTAACAATCTACGTTTTAATAAGTATAATTATATAATATATTGTAATTAATTATATTTAGAATTCAGTTATTTATGTATAAGAAATATAAGAAATCTTCGTTTAAGAAATTATCTAAAGTTATTATTATGAAAAGCCAATGGCCTATTCTTGTGTAAATTAAAGGAGGCTAGAAACGTCATATTGACCTAGCATTGAAATATTCGTGGCGTTTACTTTTCATTGAACATTAAGCTGAAATTCCCACATCTAATTGGCTTTTGAAATTACAGTCACCGGATAATTTAAAAGTGTTAACCAAAAGTTCTAAATTTTAATTTTGAATATTACAAAAGCATTAATAATAAAAATATTTAAACTTTTTTTTTTTATTAATTTCTGTTCATAGTTTGTTTACAAAAAGTTATAAAATATTCAGTGCGACTGTGAAACTTGTTAGAAATACATTTGATTAAAGAAAACTGTAATTCTTAGATCAATATGCTAAATGTAGTATACATTTTACGAGAATGTCATTTGAGGATCATTTTATAAATTTAACCTTTTGACAACTGCATCGAATTTATGATTCTAAAAATAATTTTTTTTTATTATCCTTATATTCTATAAGCAACTGCAATTAGTTTCCATTTTTTTTGGAGAAGTTTTTACAAGTTTGTTTAAAAGTTTAAACATTTATAAAATTAAATGTTCTAAATATAATTTACACACAAATAATCTCAAAATTTGAAATCAAATACAAAATAATTATAATAAAATAAACGTCAATGGAAAATTATGACAAAAACACGGGTTATGGATTTTAGTACAGTATCACAAATATCACAGATTTACGGAATGATACTACATTTTGCTAACTCCTTACCGTATTATAGTAGAGAATTTAAATTCATATAGTTTTTTTTTGGAAATTTTCATGGACTCTATTTTTTTCTTTATTTTATTATCGATTATATCGCGACAAAGATTTATCATGCATTTATCGCATGTTTTTTTCATTATTTCATTCATTTTTTTCTACCAACAGGATAATCATATATGTTAGAATACGAGTCAAAATCTTAAATAGTAGTTTTATAATAATTACATAACTATACCTACCTAGTTGATTAATTTTGTAAATTAAAAAAATATTTTAAAATTCGTTATGTACATATTTATGCAATTAAAATGTTACAAAACATAACTCAACATGTAAAATTAGACATTTAACTGACAATGAATTATGTGCCATAATATTATAAAAATAAAATATTTAAATGAACATTGTAATTTCGTAGTCTTCACTCAGATTATGAAAAATATATATGTGAAATGAAAAAAAAAAAGTTCTTAAGATTATTTTATTTAGAATATACATAGTAGTCAAAGAGTAAATCCATGTAGATGTATAGATACCTCACAATATCCAACGAAATTATTTGATTAAATTCTAGTGAGTAAAAGGCAAAAAAAAAACTGTTAATTCCACCGTCTCTTCATTTTTTTCCAATCCCAAATGTCTAAAATGTTTTTCTATATAGCTGGTAGTGTATGAAGTAATATAAAGGACGGATTACCACTTAACAATGTGAGCGCAATATCTCAGGTCGGAGCTTTTTAATTTTCTGGAACGTGTCATAAGCCTAATACTAAGTGTGAATCTTGCGTACGAGTCAAAAACTTTGAAAATTATAGAAATATTCTGAATATTATATAAATTGAAAAACGCCGAACATTATACGTACACTAAATGATATTGATTATTAATACATATTCGATATTTTATGCTGAAATGTTATCTGTTTATCTATTTAGATATTATGTATAAAATACTACACTGCTACAAAAAACGTAATGAATGTGGCAACTGAGTAATAGATTAGAGGTCAAACTACTATTATCAAATTTGAAGACGATAAAATTCTCCAAAACCAAGTATGAAATCCCATTAAATTCGAAATAAAATAGTAGTATAAATAGTAGTATATAAGTAAAATAATTGTTTCTCAAAAATATATCTAATTAAAATCAATGAAATAATAGCTTTTGTATAAAATCGCACATTATTGGATTACGATGTAGGTATATATGTATATACAAGGAGATTTTTTCATTATGAACCAGTCTCGGTATATTTCAGGAATGAAAAATAATTTTTGTAAACGTTTTTTCAGAAAGTTTTTTTGTATAATAGGTACTTTCTTTTATAATTTTTCATTATTTCAAATTTCAACTTCTCTTCTCACAAGTTTCTTAAAATTATAGCAATAATCGATTTAATAATAAAAACATATGATTAAAGTCATAAATTCGTGAAGAATATATATCACAATTTACACGTTTTGGTGTTTTAAATCTGATAATAAATATTACGAAGTATTGTAATTTCTCTAATTTTTCCCTCTTAAATTTCAACATTTACTGTTCGAGAAATCAATACTTTAAAATATTCATTATAATATACTTATTCTTTAATAAATTACAATTTATGATTATCCATAGACTGCCATTTGGAAACCGAAGGTTGATATGGTTTTAACAAATAAGTTAGAAGGATAAAGCAGTATAAACTATGAAAAGATACAGAAATAAGTGTATAAACACTTTTTTTTAAGAAAAACTATCACAACAATTTTTTATACTTCCTTTGATATAGCCTAGCTCATAATATAAAAAAATTAGCCCTATATATGTATATAGATACGTAGGTATATACTTTAATTGATATTTAGGTATGTGCAAATATTGGATATGGCTAGAACAATAATAAAATGTTGAATTGAAAAAAAAAATGTTTTATAAATTAAAGAATGACAGAAAATCGTACAAAAGTGAATAAATTAATTTTCAATTTAGTACCTACTATTACTAACTTTTCCAGCCACGTGTGTAATTTTCATGACGAGAATGATTAAAAAAAAATTCATTTTAAAAATATAGGTATATATATTTAAATACAAAATACACTCATATTTACACCAGATGATTTATACAAATGATATCATTTTACATTACTTAAAATGTATTATATGAATATATTACCCTGAACTCGAATTGTATTTATTACTTTTAAAAATCTATGATTTAACGTCAGCTGTATTCTAAACAAGCTTTAAAAAATGTAAGCTATATGCCTATACGATATAACAAAATTAACATTAACGAGATTTAAATTTGAATACTGAGAATATAATAGTGTCTCGGATTCTTCGAATACCTATATAAAATATCAACCGTGATTGATGGCACTCGAGAAACTTTTCAGAAAAATTCTCGTAAAACCACATGTTGATTTATTTAGTTTCAGCGTTGATCGATTTATAAGTTTATAATAAACGTGGATATAATTTCGTCATAGCGTTATCAAGAAATTCACGAAAGAAAGTTTGTCCTATCAAAATCCTTGAATTTTTAATTTTTATATACGAATAATAAATAATTTGGTATATTTTTAAATCGCCTATAATAATAATGATGGTGCGATTTTCGACGGATTTAATTATACGGAATTCTACGACAAAGCATATTATTGGAATGTGTCGATGTGTACTAAGTTCGCGGAGAGTTTAAGAGTGCGCGAAAACCAATTTTCGTTTTACCCCACCGCAACATCATCTATCGGCTACTCGCCACCCAAAATATCACGCGCTGGCTGCACTGATCGTTAGGTTATAGCACAGATAACATGAAAACAGATTGTGCACTCAGCGGTAAACAAAAAAACTGTCCAGCTCGTGCTGATAATGAGTTCGCCAAAAGCAGTGTGACTATGTCAACGGAACAAAATTAATTAATATGTGATATAATATGTGGTAACACTGATATCGATATGCGATATTATCAATGTACCGTCAGATCAAAATAACAACAAAGATAACATTTTATCTGTGATAATAATTTTCAATTAAATAACAAACTCATGTCTGAGAGATTGTACCTACTAACTACTTACATATAATATGTACATTATTTGTGTTTATCAATATAATATGTTGTATTTCATGTTATCTGTGGTGATATGAAATAAAGTTTTACCTAACTAAATCCAATAGTTTTGCGTTGATATCTGTGGTCACACTGATTTTGGCGATCCAATTAGAACACGGTATTAATTTTTTATATTGGTTCTATAGGGAATGCACAATCTCTTTTCATGTTATCTGTGGTAATACTACTAGTTGGCGGTAGCTAATTATTACTCTCTGATAAGACACAATAAGACACAAACAAGATTATTTTATATTTCCAGTCTTGTAAAGTATTTGGATAGGTACTTTTTTTTGTATTCGAATACTATTTTAAATACTTTTCATAAAAAGTATTCAAATACTTATTCGGAATAAGTTTTTTCGTATTTTTATTCACTATATAAATACTATTTTCCTGAACTCGATGAACAGTTTCAAATTTGTGACAATACAATTTTCAAATTTAAAATCGTAGTCTTTATATAGTATATAATAAATTAATTATTAATGCAATTGATATTCACAATTCAATAATAACTATATTTCAATATTTGCTGTATAAAGTATTAACAGGGCTATAAAAAATATATTTTTTAGTATTTATTTGATTTAAATACTTATTTCTACCAGTGGTACCCAGAGTATTTTCAATACATATCACAAATTCTATAAAAATACCATAAAAAAGGCGAAACATATATTTAGAAAAATTTATACCATACACATGAAAAGCATTAGAAAATGTGAATAAAAAGATAAGGAAAATTCGATGGAAAATTAATGAAAAATTTTCAATATTTAATAATAATAAAAAAAACACATGTTTATAAAATAATGTATAATATTATAAATTATAATAACAAGAAAATTTGTATGTGTTATTTTTATTTCGAATACTAGGATATACATTTGTCTTCATTTTAGATTTACTAATAAATTTATTTTTATTAATTTCACGTGATTTTTACTATTTTTTCTGCATTTCTGCTTATATTGAAATATAATTTTGAGCCCTCATCGGGTAATCAGTGCTCCCGGTGGCGTTATCGAGTGGTGTATATTTTTCGATCAACTGGTAAGTGGAGTGTCGACACCTTATAGATTCACCTTGTATGTAGTATTAAATAACATAAGTACTTCGGTATTATTAAAAAAATCAAAAATATTATTATAATCACAATTTATTAAATACTACCGATAATTTCAAAGTCGACAACAATATTAAAATGTACCTACACAAAATATTGCACTTCTAGAACTATTGTATAAAATGTAAGTTACGTGAAATAAATTGATAATTTAATATTTCTTTGTCAATATTATTTAAATCACTTCAAACCAGCCGAAAATTGTTATTTTTATATGATTTTATATTGTTATTTGATAAATAATAATTTTTGACGACAATAATGCAGTATTATGATAATATAATATTCGTTGTTAAAATGATAAAATTGTTAACATAAATCAGACCACATTTCATGAGAAAATATATTTATCGATATTGAATGTATTCCACAATTATTATTGACCAAAAATAGCACCAAAAATATTTACATTTTTACAAACTTAAAAAATTGATGAGAAATTATTGATTCAATGTTAGTTAAACTTTTGACATAAAATTTTTTTAAAAAACACATCTACAAAATGGCTATATTGATTATTTTTTTTAAATTTTAAATCAAATTTTACATTTTTTATTGCGAATTACTAAGCCTTAATTAAAGTTTATTTCTAAATTATTTATGTTATAGTGCCTGGCTGTAATGAAAATTTCAAAAATAAAAAAGCCGGTCAGTAGGTTGTGGAAGCACTTCGCTCGTCGGGTGTCAGTATTGGTGGATGCACTTCGCTACTGGGCAGGGTACTTTTGGTGGATGTATTGAATTTGAAAGCAATGATAAATC